>BQNB010004911.1:0-96635 GCA_026074375.1 Tanacetum coccineum | reverse complement strand
GGTTTATAAAAAAAATGCTTTTGTAAAAATTGCTTATTTAGTGTTTTTCTAAAAAGTTATAAAAAAATAGAAAACAAAAACGTTTGGGAGTAGAGGAAGCCCCGAGTGAGCAAGGCTCGAACCTGGGACCTCAACCCCACACCCAAACGTTTTACATAACACACACTCTACCACTTTCCCTGGGGTCTTTTTCGTTTTATATTTGCAAAATCAATCCTTTATAGTTATTTTAGCCAGTTTGGCTTAAAAGCCGTTTTTTGCTTATTTCACAGCTTATTTGATAAGCTGTTTTTCTCAACTTATTTTTCTTAGATTCTACATTGTTCAATCTACTTTTGCTAATTTTTTCATAATTTTTATAAATAGTTTAGTATTTTTAAACATTTAATTTCATTAAAATCGTTTTTAATTCATAAAAAATTATAAAAAAGTCAAAAATATATAATTCTTTTTTAGAAAATTTTCTTTTAACATTTAGAACCTAGAAAAATTAGATTTACTTTCGTAAAGTTAAAATTGCAAAATTTTGTTTTTTAAAGAACGTGATTGAATCTCGTTCACGTTTTTAGTGTTTTCAAGCCCTGATCACCTTCGTTTATGGTCTAGTTTTCTTTGTTCTAGCTTTTTAGTCAATTAAGACTTATAAAAACCAAAAAGATCATTTTAGGACTTAAATTGATAATTTAGGATTTTTAGGTCCCGTTTAGATTCCATTCAAGCATCGATTCTCAAAACGACTCTTGACTTTCAATTGCATTCCTCGTTGGGGAAACAACCCGGGAATCATACTTCCAGATTACTATAATTATAATTTTTTGATTCTTACCCTTATATTATATATTTATATATTAATTTATATTTATATATATTTATAAAAAAGTGTAGATCAGTCTTAATCAGTTTTTGGCGCCGCTGCCGGGGAGGATTGCTTACGATTGTTGAAGCCGTTTGAAAATTTTTGTTTGAAGATCCTTCCGTGTGAAGTTATTTTGTTTATTTTCTAAAAAAATACAAAAAGATTTTTCTTTTATTTAGTATAATTATAATATAAAAAAAATCAAAAATTTAAAAATATTGTCCATAAAAAGAAATAAAAAAAATTACCAAGTTGGTAAAAGAACACCAACATATAATACTTTCAACTGAAGTATTATCCATTAATAAGTTCCCGAACCAAAGATCAAAAACTTACCTTTTGTGTCTCTCGCGAGGTACGGCTCACCTTTTAAAGTTAAACAAACTCCTTTGTGCGTTTTTCTTTTAGAGAGTTACCGAGAAGCGAGTTGATTATTAGGTTTAAGTGTCTTATCTCATTGTCCGTATTTAAAATTTATTGTGAATACATTGTTGAAAAAAACCAAAAAAATAAAAAAATAAAAAACCAAAAAAAAATTAGTATAAATTTTCTTTTTAAATTTTAGTGCATGCGCACTCGTTCTCAATCTCGTAATTCTAACCGTCAACAACAACAAGTCAACCCGACTTTTGTTGAACCATTTAATCTTGTGGAACCAATTGAAAATCAAGCTCCTCCCGTAGTTACGATGGACATGGCTCAATTGCTCGAAGCACCCACCGTGGGTTACGAGGATGCCATCGTTGTGCCCGAAATCACCGCGGACAACTTTGAGCTTAAGCACGGTTTGCTTACCCTCGTTCAAAACAAACAATTCTTCTGAATGACCAAGAAGACTATGCTCATATGTTATTTCAACAAGATCACTGTACGGGATGAAGTTCTCGAACATCCTGGAGTACGTCGATAAAGCTTAGCTTTTCCCATTTTCCCTCGAAGGGTGCAGCCCGGCTTTGGCTTGAAAGAACCCCCTCGACGATTCTTACATTGGGATGATCTGATTTGAAATTCATCAACAAAATTTTCCCTTTTCCAAAAACTAAATATTAGAAATGAAATCACGAGCTTTCAACAACGATTTGATGAACATTTTTACGAGGCATGGGGCCCGATTTCAACGATTTCTTCGAGCATGCCCATCATGGGGGATTCTTCGGAGTTACATCAACTGTTTACTTTCTAAAATGCTTTGAACTCTAATGATCAAGGATTCATTGAATTCCGTCGAGGGGTGTAAACTTTTTGGATAAAATGTCTCGTGAATGCTAAGAATCATCGAGAGCAATCCAAGTTCGTACTTCAGTAACAAACCGTTGTTTCCAACGTGAGTTCGGAACTCTTCACCCCCGGTCTCTCTCCGTTGTTGTCGAACTTAAACGAATAAGGTGAAAGCTTATTCTCGTTAAGAAAACCCAAGTCCTATTCCCGTCAAAGCGGCCGAGGAAAGTTGTGTTACTTGCGGTGGTACTCATTCTTACCAAAATTGTCCCGCCACCGATGGCAACGTTAATCGTGACAATATTCAAGAATATGTTTCCCAAGCCGCCGCAGCTAATTTCAATCAAGGAAATACGGGTTCCGAGCCCCGATTGCTAATCAAAATTCGACTCTCCCGGTATTTCTCTCCGTTCAAAACCAAGGAAATAACAAAAATGTTACAACCAAAAATTGGGGGACTAATTACAACCAAGGCCAAAATTATGACCCCGATAATCAAACCCCCGGTTCACCAAGCTCCACTTACAAGCTCCGGCTCCGCAAACACAAGGTGTGACAAAAGACAAATTTTGAAAGCTATCAGGGCTTATGATGCAGTTATGAGAACTGGCAGACCAAAACCAAAACTTGCAAATTAAATGACAATTAACAGGACTTGCTTTCCAAATTCGTGAATTTCAATACCGCTTCTACTTCAGGTTCAAGGACACTCCCTAGTAATACCATTATTAACCCGAAGGTAGATTTGAAGGGTATTACCACCGATAGCGGTGTTGCTTATTCGTGGACCACGATACTACTATACTTTTTCTCCTCCTAAAGTAGTGGAACGTGAACCGGAGGTGACAAAGGACACGGAAATTCCTATTAATAAGGGAATTTCCGAAGACGTCCAACCTCCGGTTGTCCAAATTCAACCCCAATTGGATCTATATAGCCTTTTCAAGACAATAGCTAACTTGAATAAATCCAAATCAACTATGTGAGAGACACTGACTATGAATATCAAGTGTTAATGCGGAATCTTAACTCAAGAATTAAGAAGAACAATAATACTAATTTTTCTATTGATTTATATTAAGCTTCAATGCCTCTATTCGATATATATTAAAATTCTATGCCGTAGGGTTCCTTTTATACACCAAGGAAACCCTAGAAGGCTTTACAAAACGTGTGAAAGGATAATGCATATCCTTTCCTAAGATATCTCCTAAAATATCTCTAAGATAACTATTACCACTATTCTGTTACATAAACAGACTTAACTACATACGACCAGTACTAACTATAGTACTGCCAGACTTAACTTAGTACTGCCAGAACTAACTAATACTACCAGACTTAACTGTTATACTACCAGTATTAAGTCTTTTACAATATATTTTGCAACAAACTTGCAGCCGTTCGATTACCTAACCGATCGGTATCGCCGAAGATGTCTACCTAAAAGTAGGAAAGTTCAAATTCCTGGCCGACTTTGTAGTCGTAGACTTTGATGCTGATCCCCGAGTACCCCTAATTCTCGGGAGATCCTTCTTAAAGACCGGACGTGCTTTGATTGATGTTTACGAAGGAGAATTAACTCTCCGTGTTGGAAAAGAAGTCGTAACATTCAATCTCGATCAAACTTTGAGATATTCCTCTAATTACGATGATATGACGGCAAACCGAATCGACGTTATTGAAATGGCTTGTGAGGAGTATTCTCAAGAAGTTATAGGTTTCTCCGATGTGATCGCGAATGGAAATCCCACTCCTTATTATGACCCGATCGTTTCTACCTCTTCTCCGACTCTCACTCCCTTCGGGGATAGTGATTTTCTTTTTGAGGAAGTTGATGCTTTCCTCGCTCTCGAAGATGATACAACTTCACCGGAAGTTGATGACTCTTATTATGACCCAGAGGGGGATATTCTTCTTCTTGAATCATATCTTAATGATGATCCATCATTACCCCCTCCCACTCAAGGAAACTATTTGCCTGAAATTCGAAAAGAACTCAAAGTGTAAAGTTTGTGAAGCTAAACCTGATAAATTCTCAATTTGAGAACTTCTCGAGGTCGAACTCAAGGACTTACCTCCTCATCTCGAATACGCATTTTTGGAAGGTAACAACAAGTTGCCCGTCATAATTGCTAAAGACTTGAGTGTCGAGGAAAAAGCCGCTCTCATAAAGGTTTTGAAGTCACACAAGCGAGCCATCGCTTGGAAACTCTCCGACATTAAGGGTATTAACCCAGAATTTTGTACTCACAAGATTCTTATGGAAGAGGACTACAAACCGGCGGTTCAACACCAAAGACGGGTGAATCCAAAAATCCACGATGTCATCAAAAAGGAGGTTGAAAAACTTCTTGACGCCGGATTAATTTACCCGATCTCGGATAGTCCTTGGGTAAGCCCCGTACATTGCGTACCGAAAAAAGGTGGCTTTACCGTTGTTGAAAATGATGAAAACGAGTTAATTCCTACTCGATTGGTTACGGGTTGGCGTGTATGCATTGACTACCGAAAGTTAAATGAAGCCACCCGTAAAGACCACTTTCCACTACCGTTTATGGATCAAATGCTCGAGAGATTAGCGGGAAACGAGTACTATTGTTTTCTCGATGGTTTCTCGGGTTACTTTCAAATTCCCATCGACCCTCATGATCAAGAAAAGACAACATTCACGTGTCCTTACGGAACGTTCGCCTACCGTCGCATGCCTTTTGGCTTATGCAATGCACCGGGCACGTTCCAAAGGTGTATGATGGCTATCTTTCATGATATGATCGAAAAAACGATGGAAGTCTTCATGGACGACTTTTCGGTCTTTGGGAATTCATTCGGAAATTGCCTCTCTCGTGTAGACAAGATGCTTCAAAGGTGTGAAGACACCAATCTTTGTCTAAATTGGGAAAAGAGTCATTTTATGGTAAAGGAAGGCATTGTCCTTGGCCATAAGATTTCCAAAAATGGGATTGAGGTTGATAAAGCCAAAGTCGATGTGATTGCTAAGTTACCTCATCCCACCACCGTCAAGGGTGTTCGAAGTTTTCTCGGTCATGCCGATTTCTACCGACGTTTCATTAAGGATTTTTCCAAAATTTCCCGACCAATGACTCATCTTCTTAAGAAGAATACCCCGTTCATCTTCTCCAATGAATGTATTCAAGCTTTTGAAACGTTAACGAAAAAACTTACCGAAGCTCCAATCTTGATTGCCCCCGACTAGGACTTACCCTTTGAGCTTATGTGCGATGCAAGCGACTTTGGCATAGGTGCAGTATTAACGTCATGAAAAGCATTTTAGGCCTATACACTATGCTAGTAAAACAATGAACGAGGCGGAATCGCATTACACCACGACGGAGAAAGAAATGTTAGCCGTGGTGTATGCCTTCGAAAAATTCCGGTCTTACCTCATCTTGAACAAAAGCATAGTGTATATGGATCACTCCGCCCTAAAATATCTCTTTGTTAAAAAAGATTCGAAGGCGAGATTGCTCCGGTGGGTTCTCCTCCTTCAAGAGTTCAAATTGAAAGTAATTGACACAAAAGGAGCCGAGAATCTCGCGGCCGATCATCTTTCCCGATTAGAAAATCCTTATGAAAATGTGCTCGACCCAAAGGAGATAAACAAAAAGTTTCCTCTCGAGACACTTAATATGGTAACTTTTCGTGGTGACTCAAGTACCCCGTGGTTTGCTGATTTTGCAAATTACCACTTGGGGAATTTCATTTTTAAAGGGATTTCGTCCCAACAAAATAACAAGTTTTTCAAGGAAGTTAAACACTACTTTTGGAACGACCCCTATTTGTTCAAAATATGTGCGGATCAAGTGATCTGGCGGTGTGTTGCGGGCCAAGAAGCTGTTGACATCCTCCCAGCTTGCCATAGTGAACCCACCGGGGGACATTACGGTGCCAACTACATCGCCAAAAAGGTTTTTGACATAGGATTTTATTGGCCAACGATTTACCAAGATGCCCATGACTTGGTCACCCGATGTGACACTTGTCAGCGTCAAGGAAAAATTTCGCAACGTGATGAAATGCCTCCAAATTCCATCCAAGTTTGCGAAATCTTTGACGTTTGGGGCATCGATTTCATGAGGCCGTTCCCGTCTTCACGAGGGAATAAATATATACTCGTGGCTGTCGACTATTTGTCAAAATGGGTTGAAGCGAAAGCGCTCCCCACCAACGACGCCCGAGTTGTTTGCAAATTTCTTAAATCTCTCTTCGCCCGATTCGGTGCCCCTCGTGCTATCATAAGTGATCGCGGAACCCATTTTTGCAATGACCAGTTTGCAAAGGTCATGCTTAAATACGGAGTTACTCACCGTCTCTCCACCGCGTATCACCCACAAACAAGTGGGCAAGTTGAGGTATCCAATCGTGGCTTGAAACGAATTCTTGAAAGGACCGTAGGCGAGAACCGTGCCTCTTGGTTGGACAAATTAGATGACGCACTTTGGGCCTTCCATACCGCTTACAAAACACCCATCGGGTGTACTCCATACAAGCTCGTGTACGGAAAGGCATGTCATCTACCGATCGAGCTCGAGCACAAAGCCTATTGGGCCTTGAAGCATGCAAACTTTGACCTTGAGACCATGGGTGATCACCGTAAAGTTCAACTCAATGAACTAAATGAACTTCATGATCATGCCTATGAGAACTTTTTGATCTATAAAGAGAAAACAAAGAGGATCCATGACTCAAAGATTAAAAACCGCGTTTTCAACGTTGATGATCAAGTCCTCCTCTTTAACTCTAGATTGAAGATGTTATCAGGCAAGTTAAAATCCCGTTGGTCTAGACCATTCACCATTACCTAAGTCTTTCCATATGGCACCGTTGAGTTATCTCAAAACTCCAAGCCAAATTTCAAGGTGAACGGTCATAGAATAAGCTCTACTTGAGGGAAACGACCATAAATGGTAGTCCCGGATCTCCAAACCTTCCCAAGACAAAAATGAAAAAAATTCGGGATTGGGTCAAGCTTAGTGACCCTAAATAAGCGCTTCGTGGGAGGCACCCCATGCTTATCCGTAGTAATATTATGTAGTAATGAATAAGTGTTTTTTTTGTTGTGAAAGGTGTGCCTCTTTCCATTCTCGTTTGCTTGTGTTTTTGTGATTGTCTAGGATTGTACAGGATTTTTGAAGCCTCTCGTGCTCGAGGTTTTGTCTTTCGATCCCTCGAGCTTCAAATCCTCAGCTTCATTTGGGAAATCCAATATCCTAATCTTATCGACTAACGTTTATCTTTAAGCATACTTAATAAACGGCTTAGGATTTATGTAGAGACCCTTCTTAAAACATTGAGGACAATGTTTAATTCTAGTATGGGGGATCTATCGATTTGATTGTGCCTGCAGCCGTTGTTTATCCACGATAATCCTGTTTTACCACAAAATTTTAAAAAAAAGAAAAATTTTAAAATTTTCTTAAAAATAAAATAAGTGTTTTGTCATAATTTTGACTTTCCTGCTCGGTAGAATAAGAGTAAATTTTGACTCGATCGAGCGTGTTGAGCTCTAGCTTGTTCCTTAATGTTTAGACTAAGCGAGAAATGATAGAGTTAAGTATGAGTTGGATGCTAAACAAGGATTATTTGGAAATCTTAAGAGCTCATGTGTGTAATTTGTGGCTTTTTCTCCCATAAGCTCCTAACCGAACTAATAATACGTGCTATTTTTGGAAATTAAACTTAAATCAATAATTTTTGAGATGTAGTCAATAAAATTTTTAGTCTTAGTTCAAATTTATACTTAAATTTTCCAAAAAGAAGTCTTCTCTAAATCGTAAAATAAAGTAAAAAAAATATGATGAAAAATGAAAAAAATATGATAAGTAATAAATATAAACTGTGGGCTGATAAAAGTTTGTTGTATCTTGCCGGCTCACAACCGATGTTGCAGCCTTCTAAAGAAAGCCTATAGTAAGAATAAAAATCCGAGACTAATAAAAGTTTGCTGCATCTTGCCAGCTCACAACCGATGTTGCAGCCTTCTAAAAGGTCGAGGGTTACAATTGTATCATGTTATGTTTAATATTAAGTTTGAATTAATAAATAGATCTCTTTTTGTTAAATTTAAATATGCTTTTGAACTTTGACTATTTCATTTTAAGTTTTTAAATGAGCTATGTATAAACGGGAAGCCTAAGAGTTTTTGAAACCTAAGGTCTGTGGGTCCCGATACAGTAGCTCGTGGGGTGTTCAAAAGCTTGGTCACCTGTGCCGCAAGGTTGGGATGTGCCGAGACGAAAGTCGCTACATGGGATGATCTCGCCTTCAAACTCATTATTCTCGGGTGGAACGTGAAACATAGAATTTTGCAAAACGTTGATCCATGGTTGAAATTCAAAATAGCACATTCACCTAAGATATAATAATTGTCGGGAGTGAAAAGTTCACAAGTTGCAATAATGAGTAGTGTATGCATCTTAACTGATTTTAACACTGATTCGTTTTAAGCTTGGTTTTGGAGCCTAGTGAAAAGTCGGGAACGTTGAAGTTTAATCCTTTTTGGGGATTCTCGAACGAAAATACAATCTGTTCTAGATCCCCAACGTTATGAAAATAACGAAGGTCAAATAAGTTAGTTGTTATAAAAAATGATGAAAAAAATACAAAATTAGTAGGAATAAGTGTTTATCTTTAAAAATGGTAAAAACGGGGGCTTTTCTAAAACTCTTGATTCTTTAATTCCCCTCAATGAACACTTAGCTACTTTTTGAGGTAATTAGTCAAGGGGGATCGAGATTTTTAGTTTTCTAAGTGCTTACTTATAGCATTGCGTGAGGACACGACAATATCTTAGTATAGGGGATTTTGGTATGTGTTTAAATACACATATCTTTGACCACTAAAACCGGACTTAAATGACTAAAAACGTACCAAAAATACATTGTATTTGTATGTTTTGCATTTTGTATTGTGCAGGAAACGGATATCCAAGAAAAGGACAAAAGTCGAAGCCAAACGACAAAACCGAGCACGAGAACGGAAAGACCATGAGAAGTCAAAAAGTCCAAGTCAAAGTCAACAAAAGTCAAAAAGTCAAAGTCAACCCCGGGATGAGGCATTAGAAAGAGCATCAAAAACCGAACTCGAAAACCTAAATTGCCAAAAAATGGGCCCACCCGTACCCACCTAGTGGGTCCGGGTCAGCCCACTTTAATACTAAATCCTTAAAACCTAAAACCTTATAAAAAGCCCAAATCTTTTTATACCACACCCGACCCAACACCTAGCCCAAACCACACCCCTTATAACTCCCGTTAACCACAACCCCCTTTATAACACCCCCGTTAGTCCTAAAACGACTAACGGTGTAAACCGTTATAAAACTTAAAGGACCAAAGATGCACCACAAAGGACTAAAGATGTATATACTTTATATAAGTAGAGGACCAAGTTTGCAAATTCACAAACTTCCCTCAACCTGCACAATCAAAACAAACAGAACAACCCCTTTTCCCACTCCACCCCCATTTTCACTGTTCACTCTCCACTTCCAAAATTACACTTACCCCAAGGATTAAACCCACCTTCTAGAAGCCAATAATGATGCAATGAGTGACATTTTGCTCTGACACGTTGGCAATCCAAAAGCAATCATTGGGGAATGATTGTGTGGCAAACATCCAAGGGCTAAGATGAATTTAAAGAAGCACAAGTTGATTTGAAGGGCCAAGATTGATGTTGTTTTTCATCTCACACAAGAAAACTAGCTAAAAGACCTCGAAGCATCTATCCTATAATATAAATAGAGGGATTAACCCTTGTAGAGAGGAGAGATTTTTTTAGTCTTTTTTTAATGTATTTTCATTTAAGTTTTTTTAAAGTTATTATGTACTTCAAATTCCTTGTAAAAGTTTAAGTTTTTAATGAAAAGTTTGAGGTATTTTTTTAAGATTCTATGTTTGATCATTTAATATAACCTGTTAAGCTTTTTAAGCTATGATGCAGCTTATTGATCTGACCTAAAAGCTTCACTAAACTTTTAGCTTCCTAATTTTTGAGGTTTACATGCAAACATTTCTAGTGTAGGGTTAAAATTTGAAGTAGTTGATATTTTAGATGCGTTTTTAGGATTCCCGTTTTACGTTTTTAGTTTAAATTTGTGTTGCCTTAGTTAATTTTAGTGTAAATTGCATTAATTTTCCCGTAGTTTTAGAAAACCAATCCCAATCTTGTTCCATTCAAGCATCGATTCTCAAAACGACTCTCGGCTTTCAATTGCATTCCTCGTTGGGGATAACGACCCGAAAATTCATACTCCCGGTTTACTATAATTGTGAATTTTTTATTCTTATCCTTATAATTATATATTTATATTTATATCTATATAATTATATATATATTTTAAAGGTATAATCAATTCTGGTCAGTAATATATATATATATATATATATATATATATATATATATATATATATATATATATATATATATATATATATATATATATATATATATATATATATAGTTGGTTACCCGCGCATAGCGGCGGCAATAAAAAATTTACTAACTCAACTATTTACGCAATTTCCTATCCGCTTAGTAGTTTCGTTTCACAACACTTTGAATATATGTGTTCGTTGTATGTTTTCGTTTGGGTTTCCCGTAGCTTTCCCGGAACACCATATTAACATCATCTTTCTCGCATGTAAAAAGACAACACTCTCTCCGAAAGTATATAGTTTTAACGTATCAAGTTTATATTTAATTAAGGTTAAAGTTGTAAAAAATATAAATCAACATAAAACAAACCCACGAAAATGTAAAAAAACAATAATTATAAAAGTATATCAAAATGGATCTTAAATTAAAGAGCATAAAATTTTTAAAAATATGATGAAATTAGATCATAATAAAATTAAATTGATAAAAAGATAATTTAATTTGAAAATAATTGTGATTTTTTAATCAAAATGTGACACATGTCACTTTATTATGTGGTTCCCTAAAATGAGATGAATGGTTAATATTGCACCTCCTTATCTTAATTTTTAATGGGTCCTACATTATAAATGCTTTATATAGTAGTATAGATAAAGGGGTGTTGTTCGACCGGGTTTAGGAGAGAAAGAAGGAAAGAAAAACAAAGTTTAGTCCAACTACAACTCTAATTAGGTAATTAGCTAAACATCTTTCTTTAAACTATAAATACAAACCCTCATCCCCTATTTTTTTATATTCGGTCGATCAAACAAGGAAGAAAGAAAAAAAAGATTTTTTGTAAAGATCAATTTGGTGATTTAAGGTTTCAAGAATTAAGGATTAATGTAAGTTTATAAACTCTAATTGTTTTAACTTTCTTTTTAATTCATGTAATAATAAAGTGATGGATAAATTAGGGTTCATAAAAATTTGTAAATTTATAATGTTAAACCTAATTAGAAGTCTTTAGGGTTAGATTAGATGCGATTTGATGTATTCGGTTAGAGTTAGAACGCGATAGAATTGAATTTAGGATTGATCAGAATTTTGAGTCATCTTGTTCGAATGTTATCTCATGATTGGTAACGAGATTTTTAATGAATCTTATTCTATTGTAAGTTCAGAGAGTCTAGTTTCCAAAAAGTCCAACCCCGAAAGGTTTTAAGGTCGGGAAGTTAGTCAATTGAGGTCGGGAAGTTAGTCAAATAATTTTCGCAAGAAAAGTTGTTAAAATAGTAAATTTGGGTCTGATTTCGGGGAGTAAAACCCCTACTTAAAAAGTAAATTTGGGTTAGCCAAAAATCATGAGTCATATTTTAGGTGTCTATTAACTCTAGTTCGAAGGGCTAACGTAAAAACATTTTTTATGTATTTTTAAAGACGTCAAACTTTTTGGTGTACATTCAGATCCGAATTTGAGCACTTTGTAATGATGATTTTTTATAAAATAGTTCCACTTACTATTATTTTTTGTAAAAAATCACAGTAGCTCACAACTTATTGGGGAGCTAGGAAATGTAAGAAGAACCATCAATTAGGTGTTTTGGTATTTTATGTGTGGTCATAAAGTGACTACAAAATTTAGCCAGAAATTATAAAAGTGAAAGTTAATAAATAAAGTCATATAGGATATGAAAATGATTTGGGAGATGTACTTAGAGGATTATAAACTTAGTGTAAGGTTTAGAAGTCCATCATGTGATAGTTTCATTAGCTTGGGCATTTAGCCTAACCGAGTGTAAAATATGTTTTTGTATGAATAGATTGCGTGCAAGATCTTGTCAAGTAAGGTGAGCATCATGTGAGTTTCATAGTCCCATTTTACTATGTTTTCTTGAGATGGAAATGATGCAAAATATGTTTTGAAATGTTTTGATTGTTGTGATTATGTGGTTAAAGTTACTCATAGACTTTTAAGTAGCTATTATATGTTATGTGCTACATGTTGTATGATGTTGCATTGGTCTTTGCCTACTTTGTGGGTAAGAGGTTTCGCCTACTTTATGTGGGTATGAACCTGTACGGATACGGTAACAAGAGTCTAGGATTAGGGATAACATTCCTCTCTATGACTATTTTTGTGGTTTGGATCGAGGGACATGTTCCATCCCAATGATGATTGTTGGTTGCATGAATGCTAGCATGTATAATAGCCAGCTTATTTGTCCTACTATGTTTTGTTTTTTTTATAATCACAGTAATTGATTTAAATCTTTTTTTATTAGTATCGTAAAACCTATGACTCCCAACAACCATTGTGTTGACGTTTTAAGCATCATTTTTAGGTGAGCGTTATGAATGTGTTGAAGTTAATAAAAGTGGCTAGAGAGACCATTAGGATGGCATTGGAAGTTCTCATTTGTTTTTATAAGTGTTTGCATGAATTCTTGAATGTTATGAGTTTTATTAAGTTTGTAAGACATTGTCTTTGTATTGATGAGACCCCTTTTTCATTAATACAAGATGTTGTTCCTTTGTTTTCGCTATTTTCATGACACATCGTGTCTTTCATTTCTAGTTATGCATGTAGTGATTCTCTATTGTTGACATCATTGTGTTGTGATGATATCCATGATGTTACGCCTCGTGTTTCCGCCTTGGCGGGGTGTGACAGATTGGTATAAGAGCCTTTGGTTATAGAGAAGTAGGTGGTTTGGCCTCGACTATAACCTAGGAGTCCCTCATATAGTTGTATTTTTGGGCTTAAGTGTATATGTACGTATCTATTATATTTTCTTGCAACATAAAAAGCTTTAATTTTTGTTATTTTTGCATTACTGCTATGTATAATATATATACTTTACAATATGGGGATCTAATAATATATACCCTTCTTTGTGTTATTTTAGTCATGTCTCCTCCAGCTCGTGCGTCTCGTGCTAAGTTTCATTGGGGAATCGCTTTCGCAACTGGACGCAAGCATTTTACTGATCCAGAGACGAAGCTTAGAAAGAAGCATAC
Organism: Tanacetum coccineum; assembly: GCA_026074375.1. Classification (NCBI taxonomy): domain Eukaryota; kingdom Viridiplantae; phylum Streptophyta; class Magnoliopsida; order Asterales; family Asteraceae; genus Tanacetum; species Tanacetum coccineum. The sequence goes on along the minus strand of BQNB010004911.1, from coordinate 83,161 downwards.
GAACGGTAGAGTCCAAATACCAAAAGTCTTGTATCCGCGCTGAATTGAAGAGAAGTTGACTAAGAAACAAGTAGGAGGAAAATGGATCCTAGTGAGGGAAATGATGATGATTTCAAAAGATGGAGAAATCTCTGAATTCCCTGAGTACCACTCACCAGGAGAGGAAGAACCAACTGAACAACCTAGAGCTTTAAATAAGTATGGATTTGTTGATCACCCAGAGCTTCAAAGGAATGAATTTTCTCCGCACCGACGGCCCCAACGAGAAGGCAGCATGAATGGTTGGTTGATTGAGTATGAGGATGAGCCTCTAGAGCATGAAACATTAGATAAGGAGGTAGACTAGGATCTTGAGTCCACCACAAGTAGTAAGCCTAAATGGAAGAAGATAGCTAAAGTTGATCTTGACCGCGCGTCTCGCAACTGCCTGTATTGTTCTAAGTGATTGATATGTTCTAGCTTGTTTTCTTTTTCCTTTCGACATTTGGAGCCATGTTAGGAATGTTATTTTCAACTCTTGGATTTTGAGTATTTTAATATATAAAAGTGATTTGAGGGTTATTCCCTTGTATGATTTGTTGTTTTCATTTGTAATTATGTGCTATGTGGTATGGTTATTTCATGAAGTGTCATCATAGGAGGGAGTACAACTATGAAAGGGGGCATCTATAATTATCGTGGCCAACATAATTATAGATGCGCCACAACACTGGTGGACTTGCAAGTATGATTACATGGATTATTGTTGATGCGTTGTATGTATGTATATGGTTATGAAAGAGTATGATAAAATCATGATCCTTATTATATCCTCTAATGTATATAAATTTTATCTCATATAGAAATGGCTCCATTACGTCGAAGCGGTAACAACAACGAGGAGAACCCTGACATTGCTGCTATCATTACGCAACAATTGCAAACCATTCTTCCTCAGATTGTCACTCAAGTGACTAACAACGTGAACAATGCTAATGGTGGAAATGGTAGAAATGGTGGGAACAATGGTTGTACCTACAAAGGGTTCATGGAATGAAATCCCAAAGAGTATGATGGAAAGGGAGGTGCGATAGCACTTACCCGATGGATTGAGAAGATGGAGAATGTAATTGAAAATAGTGGGTGCGCTAAGAATCAAAAGGTAAAGTATGCTGCTAGCTCATTTGTGAACAAGGCTTTGACTTGGTAGAATACTCAAGTTCAAGCAAGAGGTAGCGAAGCTGCAATAGGTATGTCATGGACTAATTTTAAGGCATTGCTTGTAGAGGAGTTTTGTCCTATCAATGAAATGGAGAAGTTGGAATCTGAGTTTTGGAATCATAAGATAGTGGGAGCTAATCATGCCTGCTATACGGATCGGTTTCATGAATTAGCTAAGTTGGTTTCGCATCTAGTTACTCCCGAGTCATCACGTATCAAGAGGTACATAGCTGGGTTAGCTCCTGAGATTCGGGGAATGCTCCGAGTAACCCAACCAACCACAATCCAGAGTGAAATTCTTATAGCTGGGATACTGACTGATGAGGCGGTAAGCTGTGGTACACTGACAAAGGGTAATGAGAAAAGAAAAGGTGTGGAAGAGTCAAGCAAGCATGGAAGTGGGAGAAATGATGATAAGAGGGTAAAAGTAAGAAAAGGGTTTGTGGCAGCAACTACTCATAAGAATGAGTATGCTGGGTCTCTTCCAAAGTGTGCTAAGTGTTTCGCCCATCATCCTAAGGATAGACCTTGTCTAGTGTGCTACAATTGTCAAAATCCAGGTCACATTACAAGGAATTGTCGTATGCCAATTAAGCAAGTGGCGCCAATTAATGCTGTTAGGGGTGGATATGAACCAGGAACATGTTATGAGTGTGGGAGCCGTGAACATTATCGAAATACTTGTCCTAAATTGAATCTAGCACCTGGTCAAGTGGGGAACCGGTTGACTATTAAAGGAAATCAGAACTCAAAGAATAACGAGAATCAAGTTAAAGGGAGGGCTTTCAATGTGGATGCGGTCGGCGCTCTCCAAGATCCTAATGTTGTGACAGGTACTTTTTCTTTGAACCATCATTATGCTACTATACTTTTCGATTCTGGAGCCAGTTTTAGTTTCATTTCTACTAATTTTGCGCCCTTGTTAAATATGAAACATAGTTTTGTAAACCCTGGGTATGTGATAGAAGTAGCAGATGGTAAGAAAGTAGAAGTTGATAAGGTTATTCATGATTGCAAACTAGAGCTAGGAACTTCCCTGTTCACTATAGATTTAATACCTTTAGGTCATGGGAGTTTCGATGTGATTGTGGGGATGGATTGGCTATCTGAGCATAAGGCTGAGATAGTGTGCCATGAGAAGGTGGTTAGGATACCGTTGGAAAATGGTGAGATACTTCATGTCTAAGGAGAACGTGCTCCAGGAATCGCCAAAGCCTTAAGTAACGTAAAGGTAGACGAACCAAAATTGAGTGATATTTTCGTAATGCGAGATTTCGTTGAGGTGTTTCCAGAGGACTTGTCGGGATTACCGCCGCAACGACAAGTGGAGTTTCGTATAGACTTAGTTCCGGGAGCGATACCGGTTGCGAAGTCTCCATATCGTCTAGCGCCCTCAGAGATGCAAGAATTGTCTGCGCAACTTCAAGAGTTGCAAGACAAGGGTTTTATACGACCAAGTCATTCTACGTGGGGAGCACATGTATTGTTTGTTAAGAAGAAGGATGGTGCACTATGCATGTGTATTGATTATAGGGAGTTGAACAAGTTGACTATTAAGAATCGCTATCATTTCCCGAGAATCGATGGCCTATTCGATCAGCTGCAAGGAGCACGCTACTTCTCAAAGGTAGACCTTCAGTCAGGTTATCATCAGCTCCGAGTGCATGAGGATGATATCCTAAAGACCACATTTCAAACGAGACATAGACATTTTTGAGTTTACGGTTATGCCTTTTAGATTAACCAATGCACCCGCAGTATTTATGGATTTGATGAACCGGGTTTGCAAACCGTATCTAGACAAGTTTGTCATTGTTTTCATTGATGACATTCTAGTCTACTTAAAGTCTAAGGATGAACATGAGGTTCATTTAAGGCTGGTGTTGGAATTGCTGAAGTAGGAAGAGCTGTATGCTAAATTCTCCAAGTGTTAGTTTTAGTTACAAGAGGTGCAATTTCTTGGTCACGTGGTCAACCAGAATGGTATTCACTTCGATCCAAGTAAGATTAAGGCGGTAAAGAATTGGAAAGCTCCTACAACACCATCTGAAATTCGCTCATTTTTGGGGTTAGCAGGTTACTACCGACGTTTTATCGCAAATTTCTCTAAGATTGCTAAACCTCTTACTTCGATGACTCGGAAAAACAAAAAGTATGAGTGGGGCGTGGAACAGGAAGAGACATTTCAGACCTTGAAAGATAATTTGTGTATTGCTCCAATTCTATCGTTGCCTTATGGCGTAGAAGATTTCGTAGTATATTGTGACGCATCGAACCAGGGATTAGGTTGCGTACTCATGCAAAGAGGCAAAGTAATTGCCTATGCATCGGGACAGCTAAAGATCTATGAGAAGAATTATACAACGCATGACCTAGAATTGGGAGCCGTTGTGTTTGCCCTTAAAACTTGGAGGCATTATTTGTATGGAACGAAGAGTATCATTTATACGGATCATAAGAGCCTTCAACACATATTAGATCAGAAAGAGTTGAATATGCGTCAGAGGAGGTGGATTAAGTTATTTAGTGACTATGAGTGTGAAATTCGCTACCACCCAGGTAAGGCGAATGTAGTGGCAGATGCTCTAAGTAGGAAGGAACGAGTCAAACCTAGGCGTGTACAAGCAATGGCTATGACTATTTAATCTGGAATAAGAGGGATGATACTAGCGGCCTATGGAGAGGCATTCAAGTAAGAGAACGTACTTGTAGAAAAGCTACATGGTTTGGATCAACAAATAGAAAGGAGAGAAGATGGGAGTTTATACTTCTTAGACCGTATATGGGTTCTGTTAGTAAGAGGTGCGCGAAAGATAATTATGGACGAAACACATAAGACTAGGTACTCTATACATCCGGGAGTGGATAAGATGTACCATGATCTTCGAGATATGTACTGGTGGCCAGGAATGAAGAGGGACATTTCTATTTATGTTAGCAAATGTTTAACTTATTCTAAGGTAAAGGCAAAGCATCAAAGGCCTTCGGGTTTATTGCAACAACCCGAGATACCCGAATGGAAGTGGGATAAGATCACTATGGATTTTATCACCAAGTTACCTAGGACAAAGTGTAGCATGATACGATTTGGGTAATAGTCGACAGACTAACCAAGTCGCTCATTTTTTAGCAATACGAGAGGATTATAGCACTGAGAGACTGGCAAGATTATACATCGATGAGATAGTCGCTCGACACGGAGTTCCTGTGTCGATCATTTCGGATCGAGATGGACGTTTTACTTCAGATTTCTTGCAAACATTGCAAAAGGCCTTAGGGACGCGATTGGATATGAGTACAGCTTATCATCCTCAAACGGATGGACAAAGTGAGCATACAATTCAGACCTTGGAAGATATGTTAAGAGCGTGTGTGATAGATTTTGGTGGCAATTGGGATGTCCTCCTACCGTTAGTAGAATTTTCTTACAATAATAGTTACCATTCGAGCATTCTGTGTGCTCCGTTTGAAGCATTGTATGGAAGAAAATGTAGGTCGCCCGTTCTATGGGCTGAGATAGGGGAAATTAGTTTGATTGGGCCTGAGTTGGTACAAGAGACAACCGATAAGGTAGTTTTGATCAAGGAAAAGCTCAAGGCGGCAAGAAATCATCAAAAGAGCTATGCTGACAATAGACGTAAGCCTCTAGAGTTTAAGGTTGAAGATAAAGTGTTACTGAAAGTGATGCCTTGGAAAGGCGTGATGCGATTTGGAAAGAAAGGGAAGTTGGCACCAAGGTATGTAGGACCATTTGAAATCCTTGAAAGGATTGGCCCTGTAGCTTATAGGTTAAGGTTGGCTAAGGAATTAAGTGAGGTGCACGACATATTCCATGTGTCAAAATTGAAAAAGTGTTTGGCAGATGCTAACTTGCATGTGCCATTGGATGAGATCAAGGTCGACAAAACTCTTCATTTTGTCAAGAAACCTGTAGAGATTATGGACTGTGAGGTTAAGACTTTAAAACGTAGTAAGATTTCGATTGTTAAAGTATGTTGGAATTTAAAGCGTGGACCTGAGTTTACATGGGAGCGCGAGGACCATATGAAAGCTAGATATCCCCATCTTTTTGTTGCTATTGCTATTGAATCTAGTGGTTAAATCTCGGGACGAGATTTCCCTAAGGAGGGGATACTGTGACAACTGTGCTTTGAGCAGGTTAGTCAACCGTTAGTATTGACTTGAGTTTCATTATGTGTTATAGTAATTATGTGTTTATGTGATTCTATGTGAGTTGGTTATAAATTTGTGAGCGTGATCGTCTCATTTTGATTGAATTTATGGTTAATGTGGGTATTTCATTTTGTTCACTTTTGGTGACAATGAAAATGATGGTAAAATTTTATGCGTATACACATTTATATGTATATGTATACGTATTTAGATAATAGGAATTCGCGAGAATAGAAAATTTAGTTTAGAAATTTAGTTAGTAGATTTTAGTTAATTAAGTTAGAGAAATAAAGTATGAAATAAATTTATTTTTAGGTATTTAACACTAGTTTATTTAGAAGGATGTCTAAATAAATAAAGGTTTTTATAAAAATAACAAAATTAAAGGGTTTTTATGTAAATATATATATATATATATATATATATATATATATATATATATATAAAGGGGTGTTGTTCGATCAGGTTTAGGAGAGAAAGAAGGAAAGAAAAACAAAGTTTAGTCCAACTACAACTCTAATTAGGTAATTATCTAAACCTCCTTCTTTTAACTATAATTACAAACCCTCATCCCTTATTTTTTTTATATTTGGTCGATCAAGCTAGAAGAAAGAAAAAAAAGTTTTTTTTAAAGATCAATTTGGTGATTTAAGGTTTCAAGAATAAAGGATTAAAGTATGTTTATAAACTCTAATTGTTTTAACTTTCTTTTTAAGTCATGTAACAATAAAGTGATGGATAAATTAGGGTTCATAAAAATCTATAAATTTATAATGTTAAACCTAATTAGAAGTGTTTAGGGTTAGATTAGATGCGATTTGATGTATTCGGTTAGAGTTAGAACGCGATAAAATTGAATATAGGATTGAGCAGAATTTTGAGTCATCTTGTTCGAATGTTATCTCATGATTGGTGACAAGATTTTTGATGAATCGTATGTCTATTGATAAGTTCAGAGAGTCTAGTTTCCAAAAAGTCTGGCCCCGAAAGGTTTTGAGGTCGAGAAGTTAGTCAAATAATTTTCACAAGAAAAGTTGTTAAAATACTAAATTCGGGTCTGATTTGGGTTTGATTTCGGGGAGTAAAACCCCTACTTAAATCATGGGTCATATTTTAGGTGTATATTAACTCCAGTTTTAAGGGCTAACGCATAAACATTTTCTAAGTATTTTTAAGGACGTCAAACTTTTTGGTGTGCGTTCATATCCAAATCTGAGCACTTTGTAATGATGAATTTTTATAAAATAGTTCCACTTACTATTATTTTTTCTAAAAAATAACAGTAGCTCACAACTCATTGGGGAGCTAAAAAATGTAAGGAGAACCTTCAATTAGGTGTTTTGGTATTTTATTTGTGGTCATAAAGTGACTACAAAATTTAGCCAGAATATATAAAAGTAAAAGTTAATAAATAAAGTCATATAGGATATGAAAATGATTTGGGAGATATACTTAAAGGATTATAAACTTAGTGTAAGGTTTAGAAGTCCATCATGTGATTGTTGCATTAGCTTGGGCATTTAGCCTAACCGAGTGTAACATATGTTTTTGTATGTTTAGATTGCGTGCAAGATCTTGTCAAGTAAGCTGAGCATCAGGTGAGTTTTATTGTCTCATTTTACTATGTTTTCTTGGGATGGAAATGATGCAAAATATGTTTTGAAATGTTTTGATTGCTGTGATTATGTGGTTAAAGTTACTCATAGACTTTTAAGTAGCTATTATATGTTATGTGCTGCATGTTGTATGATGTTGCATTGGTCTTCGCCTACTTTGTGTGGGTATGAACCTGTGCGGATACGGTACCAAGAGTCTGGGATTGAGGATAGCATTCCTCCCCATGACTATTCTTCTGGTTTGGGCCGGGGGACACGTTCCGTCCCAATGATGATTGTTGGTTGCATGAATGCTAGCATGTATAATAGCCAACTTATTTGTCCTGCCATGTTTTGTTTTTTATAATCACAGTAATTGATTTAAATCTTTTGTATTGGTGTCGTAAAACCTATAAGTCTCACCAACCATTGTGTTGACATTTTAAGCATCATTTTTAGGTGAGCGTTATGAAGGTGTTGAAGTTAATAAAAGTAGCTAAAGAGACCATTAGGATGGCATTGGAAGTTCTCATTTGTTTTTATTTCATAAGTGTTTGCATGAATTCTTGAATGTTATGAGTTTTATTAGGTTTGTGAGGCATTGTCTTTGTATTGATGAGACCCCTTTTTCCTTAATACAAGATGTCGTTCCTTTGTTTTCGGTATTGTCATGACACATCGTGTCTTTTATTTCTAGTTATGCATGTAGTGATTCTCTATTGTTGACACCATTGTGTTGTGATGATATCCATGATGTTATGCCTCGTGTTTCCGCCTTGGCGGGGTGTGACAGATTTGATGATTTAGTATTTTATTTGTGGTCATAAAGTGACAACAAAATTCTGCCGAAAAACTGGAAAACTCAAATAAGGGATTTAAGAGTATTAGGGTATAAGTAAGGTATGGGAAGTATGGTAAAGAGTTGATAATCTTAATATAAACTTAGTAGTCCATCAATTGATTGTTACATCATCTTGGATATTTATCCTAATCGCGTGTAACATGTGTTTTATTTGTATTTAGTTGATTTCAAGGAATTTGTGAAGTAGCTGTGCATCAGGTGAGTTTCATAGTCCCATTTTACTATGTTTTCTTGGGATGAAAATGATACAAATGTTTTGAAAATGTTTCGTTGCTGTGATTATGTGTTTTAAATTTGTGTATGAGCATTACATGACTATTATATGAATATATGATACATGTATTATTTGGGATCGGATGAGTACGCCTACTCAGTGAGATTTGTGATATTGATTTGGGATCGGATGAGTACGCCTACTCAGTGGGAGCGGATGGGTACGTCTACCCAATGTGATATGCTGTGTGATACATTCTGGGTGAGCTTGGTTGCTTATAGTGCCAGCTATTCTAAGCCCGAATGTGAAATTAAGTATGTGGATATGTTGATTTGATTTTGGTTGCATGCTAGCATTGGTTCATGATAGTTCATTATTGTCCTACTTTGTTTTGTTAATCATAGTAAAAGCAAGTATTATTGCGTGTCTAAAACCTATGACTCTCACCAACATTATTGTTGACGTTTTAAGCATCATTTTCAGGTGAGCATCTTGAGGAAAGTGAAGTTAGGAAGATTGGCTAGTGAGACCATAGGCTTGCATGAGGAGTTATTTCCTAGTTTTCATTTCGTACTTGTTTTGGATTGATACTTGAATGTTTTAGGTTTTGTGATATTTTGTTTATGTCTTTGCATTGGAGTGACTCTTTTACCTCAATGCAAGACCCCTTTTTCTTGTATAAGGTATTGTCATGACACTTTGTGTCCATTTTTGCTTTGAATAATGCATTTTAGTTCTCTCTATTATTGACACCATTGTGTTGTGATGGTACCCATGACGTTACGCCTCGTGTTTCCGCCTTGGCGGGGTGTGACAGTAAACTTATATGGTTTTGTGTTGGATGTTGTAGTAATGTCATGACATACTTTTGTTAAGTGTAAGTATATATATGATACTTGAAGTTGTAATGTGGGTCATTTGGAATGTTAGCAATGTCGACCCATTTTGGTAAAACACGTGTTCGTGTAGTGTGAATGTCAAAACTTTATATTTTTATGATATTTATGCTATTATAAAGGATTCTTGAAGTTTTTATATAATTTCAAGTATGGGAAGTTAGTTTTCCAGAAAGGTGTAAAAATATATATGTTTTGGGTGACCAACATAAAGAAGCCGCCCGGCTAGGCTGTCTAGCCGCCCGACTAGATGGTTCTGGTAGTTTATCGATTTTGTTTTTGTTGTAAAAATTAATCCGTAAGGAGTTAGAAGGCGAGTCTTATATCATTGGAATAATTGGGTCTATTTTACATTATTAGTACTTTTAGGAGTAAACTTGTAATTTATTTTCGTAAGATTATAAGGGAAGGACACAAGGTCATTTCCGGTCTTGCGTTTTCATAAAAAAAATTAAATTATTGGTCATTTTTTTAGTCTTGTAAAGGGCCGTTTCAACTTGGTATCAGTGCCTTGGTCTAAGAGATTTAGGATGTCACGTTAGAATTTCCTATACTTAGACTTTTAGGTGCGTTGGTGATAATGTAGGTAGCACGTGTATAGTTTATGCGGCTTTCGAAAATACATGTGTAGAGTATTTTTATGACTACGCTTGGCCACCTTAGTGGTAAAAAAATATGATACATATGTATAGATGGAATCGTTGAGACTATACACTTAAGGCAAGAATAGGATTGATTAAAAGTATGAACGTGAATTGTCATTAATGAAATTGAATAAGCTTATGAATATGTGTTGATAATTTAAATTTTTAACTTTAGTTTGGATAAAAGATGGTGAATGCGCACCATAAGGAAGTTATGAAAGCTTCAACTTCCAAAGGAGCCGAGTCTCTGACAAATGATGCGGACCATGAAGATAATAAAAATGGGTCTTCTTCTAGCTCCGAGGACCTCAACTTTAGAGGGTTCATGAATGAAGAGACAAAAGTCTTAAGCACAATGATATCGAGACAAGTAGGAAAAGCTATTAAGAATGTGATGTCTTATTACATTAGCCAAACAACCGATAATCTCAAAGTAATAATCTAAAAAGAGCTAGAGGAGTTTAAGAAAGGTGGAATTATGAATGATATTAGGAATGAGATAGCTACCTATCGGGACTTCATGACATGTGATGTACCAAAATTTGATGGGACACTAAATCCAATTGCTAGTACTAGATGACTTTTCACCGTCGAAGGAGCTTTCCGTACAATTGTAAAGAGAAGAACAAGGTTAATTTTCCTTTAAATTTTCTCCATGATAGTGCCAAGATGTGGTAGGATAGAAAGATTTGCGATAATGGTGAAGAATGGATAGGATCGTGCACGTGGAAGGAATTCAAGGAGTTGTTTAATGCCGAATATGCCCCGACCAAAGAAATTGACAAAATTCAAAAAGAGTTCCAAACTCTTATGCAAACCAATGAGACGGTGAATGAGTTATGGAAGAAGTTCAATGATTTGATTCGCTATTGTCTCGAGTACCATGGAAATGAGAAGCTTATGGTCGAAAGATTCCAAAGGATGTTACGCAACGATATCCGAGAGGTTATCTCTCCATTTAAATGCACCACCCTATATGATCTTTTGAGTAGAGCTCGCGTGAGGGAGGCAGATTTATTAAGAAAGAAGAACAAGGAGACTAAGGAGGCCAAGAGGAAGCTTGAATTTGGAGATAGAGATACTAAGAAACCTAAGCATGATCATAGTTGAAAGGGTGGTGGAACTCAAACCAATATACCATGTAAAAAGTGTCATAAAACTCATCTTGGAGAATGTCGGGCAAACTTGTCGGGTTGCTATAAATGTGGCGCTTTGAACCACATGAGCAAAGAATGTAAAAAAATGATTTAGAATTGCAATCAAATGGGGCACAAATTAAATGAATGCCAAAACCTAAAGGTGATTGAAGCCAAACCCTTGAAGTCAATTAAGGAAGAAAAAGTGGACAAGGTGGGAGTTTCAAACCTGAAGGCTCATGTGTACATGATGGCCGCTGAAGAAGACAGAGTAGTTCAAGATGTAGTGATTGGTACAATCCTTGTTAATTCTATACAAGTGTGTTATACGATTCGGGTGCAAGTGTTTCTTTCGTATCCTACGAATTTAGTAAAAATATATCAGCTCCACAAATTAAACTTCCTTTCCTTTTAGAAGTAGAAATAGCCGATAGTAAAGTCGTAGTTGTGTCTAATGTGTATCGTGATGTAGAGATAGAAATTGATGGTAGTATCTTTAGCATCGACTTGAGTCCTATTATGTTAGGATTATTTGATATCGTAATCGGCATGGATTGGATCGATAAATATAATGCCAATATCTTATGTAGCCAAAAGCTCGTTCAGGTTGTAAATCCTCAAGGTCGTGAGATCATTTTATGGCGATAAAAGGAAGGGAGATTTTAAGTTATGTTTCGTAATGAATGCTGGGAAGTATGTGTCACATGGTTGCTATGCCTTTATGACACATGTGATAGATACTAATTTCGAGAAGAAAAGTGCAAAAGACGTTCTGATTGTTAATGAATTTCTTGATGTTTTTCCCAAAGATTTGTGGGGTATTCCACCCGAAAGGCAAGTCGAGTTTCAAATTGATCTTATTTCGGGTGCAACTCCTATCGCCAAAACCCCGTATCGTTTAGCCCCATCCAAAATGAAGGAATTAATGAGCCAACTTCAAGAATTACTCGATAAGGGTTTTATTCGCCCTAGTAGTTCACCATGGGGAGCTCCAATTTTATTCATTAAAAAGAAGGATGGTAGTATGCGAATGTGCATAAATTATCGTGACCTAAACAAAGTTACTGTTAAAAATGTATATCCCTTACCAAGAATTGATGATCTTTTTGATCAACTACAAGGTGCGAAGTGGTTTTCAAAGATTGATCTTCGTTCGGGATATCATCAGTTGAAAGTCCGAGATGAAGAAATTCCTAAGACGGCTTTTAGGACACGTTATGGGCATTATGAGTTCGTCATTATGCCATTTGGTCTTACAAACGCAATGACAATTTTCATGGATCTCATGAATCGGGTGTGTAGGCCAATGTTAGACAAGTCTGTTATAGTATTCATTGATGACATTCTCGTCCATTCTAAAAGTAAAGAAGCACATGAAGTCCATTTACGAGAAGTCTTAGAAACTCTACGAAAAGAAAGATTGTATGCCAAATTCTCGAAATGTGAATTTTGGTTGCAAGAAGTTTAATTTTTCGGATCTTATAAATTCCAAAGGTCTTAAGCTTGATCCGACTAAGATTGAAGCGGTGATGAATTGGCAAGCTCCGAAGAGTGTTGGTGAAATTTAAAGTTTTCTAGGACTCGTAGGTTACTACCGAAGATTCATCCAAGATTTCTCCAAGATTGCAACATCATTAACTAAGCTCACTAAGAAGAATACTCCTTTTGTATGTGGTGAAGAACAAGAAAAAGCTTTTGTCACCTTGCGAAAGAAGTTATGCGAAGCTCTGATTCTCATTTCACCAAAAGGAAGCGAGGATATGGTCGTTTATAGCGATGCATCTTATTCTGGTCTCGGATGTGTTCTTATGCAACGGGGCAAGGTTATCGCCTATGCTTTGAGATAATTGAAAAATCATGAAAAGAATTATCCGACTCATGATCTTGAATTTGCGGCGGTGATTTTTGCTTTGAAGATTTGGATGCATTATCATTATGGTGTGAAATTTATAATTTACACCAATCATAGAAGTCTTCAATATTTCTTAGAAAAGAAAGATCCGAAGATGGTTAGACTTACTCAAGGATTATGATTGTGAAATACGTTATCATCTGGGTAAGGCGAATGTGGTGGCAGACGCGTTGAGTCAAAAACAAAGAGAGAAAGTTACGAGAATTCACTCGTTACGGATGATCATTACTTCTGACCTTTTTGATAGAATCAAAGCGGCTCAAGTGGAAGGGTTAAAAGAAGAAAATTTGAAAAACGAGTGTATTACATCTTACATTCCTCATCTTGAAGATGATAGTCGAGGGATTAAGACTCGACAAGGACGAATCTATATTCCTTTTCGAAGCAACGTCAAGGAGTTACTTTTAGAAGAAGCTCACAAGTCAAAGTATTCTATTCATCCGGGAGCTACAAAAATATATCTCGATTTAAAGAAGAATTATTGGTGACCGGGTATGAAGAAGGATTGTGTAAAGTATGTTGAGAAGTGCCTGGCATTTTAAAAGTCAAGGCCGAACATCAAAAAACTTATGGAAAAATTCAACCTTTAGAGATTTCAATTTGGAAGTGGGAGAAGATTACGATGGATTTTGTAACTAAGCTACCAAGAACGACAAAGAAGCATGATGCGATTTGGGTTATAGAAGACCGATTGACGAAGAGTGCTCATTTTATCTCAATCCAAGAAATATGCCCGTTCATAAGTTAGCAAAAATATATGTCAATGAGATCGTCGTACGTCATGGAGTACCTATTTCTATTGTTTCAGATAGAGATGGACTCTTTACTTCTAACATTTGGCAAGATTTTCAAGAATATTTAGGTACAAAGTTGCATATGAGCATGGCTTTTCATCCTCAAATGGACGGCCAAATCAAACTGACGATTCAAACGTTGGAGGATATGTTACGAGATTATGTAATTGATTTTGGAGGTAATTGGGACGACCATCTACCTTTGGTAGAATTTGTCTATAACAATAGTTACCATGCGAGTATCAAAATGCCACCGTATGAAATGCTTTATAGTAGAAGATGTCAAACATCGATTTGTTGGGAAGAAGTGAGGAGTAGAGAGTTGGCAAGCACAGATGTGGTTTTAGTAAAAACCGAGAAGATAGAAACCATACGTGAAAGATTAAAGGCGACACAAGATAGGTGGAAAAGCTATGTCGATAATAGAAGGAGGCCGATCGAATTTAATGTAGGAGATTTTGTCATGTTGAAAGTTTCTCCATGGAGAGGTGTGCTTCGATTCAAGAATAAGGGAAAACTTAAACCAAGGTTTATAGGACCGTTTAAGATCTTGAAGAGAATTGGGGAAGTAGCTTATGTTTTGGAGCTGCCTGATGAAATGAGAGGTATTTGCAATACCTTTCATGCATCCTATCTAAGGAAGTGCTTAGCGGACGAGTCAAATGTTACAAGGTAGAAATTGATCCGAAAATAAACACTCGAGAAGAACCCGTGGCAATTCAAGGAAGAAAATCAAGACAACTTCGTAACAAAGTAATTCTGTTGGTGAAAGTACAATGAAAGCATCATAAATGCACAAGCGTTATATGGGATCCGGTAGAAAAGACGAGGATTAGGTATCCTCACCTTTTTCAAGAATAGATTTCGGGGACAAAATCCCATTTAAGGGGAGGGGGTGAATTGTAACACCCGTAGCCCGACGAGATATTATTATAATATAAATAATGGTATTTAACTTACTAGAATGTATTTTATAAGAAAATGGTAAAGTTATAAGTTAGAAATATAAGAGTGTAAAGTGGTTAAAAGATATGTGATAGAACTAGGAAGAATGATACATGGGGGACTAGTGTTGCCAAATTAGCAAACGTTAATAACTAAATATCAAAAATTAGAAATAATTTGGCATTCCATATTATTCAAGAGTGTGTATGTCTGTGTGTTTGGTGTCGGCACCAACCAAGGAAAAAGGGAGAAAGCCAAGAATTTATGAATTGATGAAATTGATTAAGAAGAAAGGATAATCAAGCTATTAGGAGTATATATTTGCATTCCTCTTATCAAGTAAGTGAAATCCCTAATTCAAAAATTAGGGTTTATGTTATGATTTTAGGTATTATGATTAGAAGCAGATAAATTATGAATCCTAATACTAATTAGTTGTTATTATGGTTAATTTCCCTATAGGAAACAAAGAAGGATCAAGCTTGGAATTTCAAGTAGGATTTTAGAAGTAAAATCAAGGTAAGTATATTGACTAAACTTGTATTGATATCATAATGTCAATTTAATAAATTATGATGCTTTTATGATTTAATGATTCAAGGAGTAAGAATGTTAATTAACTTGGATCCAATGCCAGTAATGTAAATGTTAGTGTGGAATACGTAGAGCGGGAGGGTGAATACGTTTTCATTTAAAAACTTTATATCAAAACATTCCATTACTCTCTGCCGGCGGTCCCATAAACATATGGGGGCCGCTTGATTTAAAGGGACCGCCTCCAGAAGAGGTTTTCAGACTAGATCTTTTGTATCAAATCACCAATCAAGTTTGATGCAATATGAGAAGTGTTGATAAAAGATTTACAATAACTAGCGCATATTCTACCAATATATCCACACTCACAATGCATACTACAAATGATAAGATCATTTATAGCTCAAGATTGATTAGATCTTATATATCTAGGATGAACAATAACAATGATTGATAACACACAGCGGAATAATAAAGAACACAATCATAGTTATCACAAGGTTTTCTTTATTGAACGTTTCCCTATTACCCCAACTATAATTTGGGGCTACACCAACTAACTATGGTGTACTATTCGACTCTCATCAGTCGACTTGCTATCTAACTATCTAGACTCTCATTGGGAGAGCTCTAGTTTTTTATGGATGGATATATAAAACCTATGTCTATGATCTTTTTATATAAGGAGAGATCATGACTTACAAAGGAAGTAAATCAATAGATAAGGAAACTATTTAAATTACATTAAACCACATTAATATGTTTCCTAATTATCCTGTAGAATATTTGACCAAATCTTCATATTTCTCCACCAGTTTGTAGAGTTTTATAACGATGACTTTGATCCTTTTGTTTCATTCTTTTATTCATTTTGTCTCATCAAATCAAGAATCCCAACAATCTTCCCCTATTTGATGATGACAAAACAAACAAAGTCATGTAGGAACTTCATTATAAAGCTAAAGCTTCCCCTGAAGTTGAGATGTAATCATCTCCCTGAATGAAACAAAACTTCCAAGCTTCCTTTGTATCATGTCACCACATATAATAAGCTGCAAATCAATAAACCTGTAATCTTCTTCCCCTTTTTGTAATCATCTAATAGGGGTCTTCTATAGAAATGCAACTTGGATCATAACAGCTACAAATCATATACCACAACTTCTAATTCAGCCTTCCAATACTCAAATTGCCCACCATTACGCACAATAAGAAAAATGACTTTGAGCAGTAGAAATATAAACTAGCAGTAGTAATAAATGACTAGCAGTAGTAATGAAACACTTCCCCTCAAGTGGTGCATGTAGATGGTTAAACATTTAATCAATAAGCTTCCCCTGAAACCCATATGTTTACCATCTCTTGAATCTCGAACTCTGTAGGCTCTATGTAGTGATCACTGATGAAGAAAACTGAGTATAACGAATTTGATGAAGAAGTTGAATCTCCCAAACTTGTGTCTTATGTCTTGCACTATCCACGTGACGTCGAACTTATAAATAAATCTGTGAAATATAAGTAGACCGCAACCTCTTGACAAAATCCTCATCTTCTATGAGACACATACTAAGTGATAGCAAATGTGAGCATTAAGCACCATAAGAAAAATCACACACCTTTGCTAGATTTTGACAAGTCTTCGTCACACCATTTAAGCACGAACAAGTTATCTTTAAAGCCAACCACAACTTTAAGATATGATAAGAACACGCACCTGTGAAACTCAACTACAACATCAAATAAGCAATATTTAATTGTCTTCGTAATCACCTCTTCAATAAATCTCCAAAACGAGCCATAAAATCAATAAGAATAAACTATTTGAAAAATAGTTCTGTCCAAGATCCAAATCCGTGAGTCACCCGATATCTGATAAAGCTAGCGGTACAAACTAGCTATGTCGGATAGTACTAACGGTACAAACTCTTTCTCGGATGAGGCAATCAGTATTAAAATCCTATACGCATCAGTACTTCTGTTAGCTGCATAAACTATCCATTGACAGCATTAAACAAACCAACAATATCCTTGAGCCCAAGTAGTATCAAACAAATATGTTTCATACAACTGCTTTTCTTTTATTCGAACAACAGTATTAAATCCAATGAACTTTGCATATCATAACCACAACAGATGTAGGATATTCATACTGATATGTATTAAATCAACAGCTGAATATTTGAACTTTCCATCTTAGCACTACGTTGAGCCAAATCAAATCTATAATCTCAAGCGAATCAATAGCAGCATTAACATGTTCTTTGAGTTCAAACAGTAGTATTAACAACATAATCTTGGCAGCAACATAAATAATCTTTTAAGGCCCAAGTAGTTGTAATATATAAAACCCAAACATCACTAATATTGAACTCAATAGCAGTAGTAATATTTCAAACAGTATTAACTCACCTTGCTCGAACAGTACTAATTTATAAAGGCAGTACTAAAATTCACTTTCTTGGCTGCATTAAAATTCCTTGTTCACAACATGTTAAGCCCAACAGTTGTATTACTGTCATCCATGGCCCAATACTGTAATACCATACGTTATTAGCACATGCATATTCAATCAGAATCACATCCTTCCTTTGGCCATATCTTCTTTCTTTAAAACAAATCCTCATTCGCTATAACAGATTATAAAAGATCTTCTTTCTTAATATCAAATCTCTTTGTCTCCATAAACACATGAACATTACCAACAATAGTTAGGGTTTCAAACGAATAATCCCTAATCAATCTTGTATCGAATTTGAAGCCATTAAAACCTACTGTTACACAATCAACCACAACAGCACAAAATACTATACTCGGTAGTTATCACCAAGCATTTTACATTCTTTACTTTGATCACGAACATCACAACGATTTATTGAGCCCAATAGTACTAAAGTCTAATAACATTAAACTTCTTTTGTGACTAACTGTTGCATACCTGCTGTTCACTGTTCGAATAATAGCACAAATCTTTGCATGTACACGAACAATTACAAACCTTTCTTGCATGGTCTACCAGTACACGTACATCCATATTCACAACTGTTATAGAAAGAATAACCCTATGCACGAACAATATCACTTCCTGTTGATAGTATAAACATATAATAGTACCTTCCTTGCTCCCAAACAGTACTTATGCACTCAAGCAAGCAGTTCTAATACATCTCTTGAGCCCAAATACCATGTCGAACAATATTAATAAATCTTGACAGCACGTGGTCAACAAGATAGGTTCAAACAGTAGTAATATGCCCACGATATCATATAATATGAACAGGTAAAACACACGTTACTTCCATAACTAAAACCCAAAAAATCAGGGTTTCAAATCTTCATACATAATAACCGAATCTCTTTGTTTTAAAAAAAATCTCTTTGTCTCCTGTATATCACCATCATACGTATATCTTCAAAATATATATCACATGAATTCATGACAGTATTACTCATCATAAATCACACAGATTCTTTCCATCATCTTTAAACCATTATCATCACGTATACATATATTGAGAAATGTAACACCCCCATTTTTACATATAGCAGCAAAAGCTAATCTGGGGTATTACTTCAAGGTACAACAGTCATAATCATAGAAAACGAATCAAAAAGAGTCATTTTTGAAAGTAAAGTTATCATTCATTATTTCTTCAGAGTTTTTACAAACGAGAGGTTCCCAAAATCTATACAATAAAGTTTGAATGATAACGGTTTTTCCATCTTCATGTCCTCGTCACTCCGTGCCATTAGTTACCTGAGATAAAACATGCTAAAAAGTCAACACAAAGGTTGAGTGAAATCTATAGGTTTAAGTAGTATAATTTGAATGCAAATGCGATATTTGGGTTATGTTGATATACACCCAGTATTGAAAACATAATTTAGTATTGCCATTAGCTCATGAATCCGATGCCTTAGGTTATAATGATAATATTGCCCCTGCGGGCACCTTTGCCAAAATACCCGCGTGATTTCTAATGATGTGCAATTGGTTATCGTTACTGGATACACCAACGGGGAGTCCAACCCAAATAGATCTATTCACATCATTCACACTTACTATGGAGAGTAATTAACTGTTCATGATTATGGGGACTTAAAGGCAAAGCAGTTACTTAGACAATAGTAAATTGAAATAGCATGTAGAAATAATTTCATTCATGTTTATAACATGTATCTCCCTCGCGGGTTTATAAAATAATTGAAAAGCGAGGCTATGAACTCACCTGAACAGTTATAGGGAAATTGATAGCTAATGTATAGGGAATGAAAGTAACGGCTTCAACACGGCAATCACAGACAACCTGGGTTAATATATGGCAAGTCTTAGTGTTGATTTGTATATATAAGTTTTTGGATATCGTATGTTGGTTGTGATTATAAAAAATTTATCATAACACCGTTCGGGCCATCATAGTTTAGAAGTCATTCAGTAAACGTTTGTGGAGCTAGGGCACTTTAAATCGTAAACCCAACAACTCAGACAGAACGTAATACCAAGATGAAACTTCTTAATATGAAGCTCCCTAGTATTGTGGTATGATATGGATCCAGGACATGATTTTTGAAAGCACATTGATGATGAATGATATAATGATTAGAATATAAGCAGTTTTAAGCATTTTATTCAATATCTGGAGATGTTAAGCACGAGGAGCGTTAATTAAAGTTATGTCTGGTAATGTTTTGAATATGATTTTATACTTTTTCAAAATGTTACATTTTAGACAACTGAGGTTGGATAAAAACTGCAGTAGACCCTAGGTTGCTTTTAAGACTTTGGTCCTTCAACTTTTATTGATATCAAGTAAACCTATGTACTTTAAAAAGTGTACTATATAGTCCCTTATAAGTTATAACTTTAATAAAATGACACTTTTAGTCCTTTTAGTTATAAGTTTCTGAAATTTACGATATAACTTTAATAAAATGACACTTTTAGTCCTTGCATGGATTATAATTACAAAACATGCCATAATTGCCATGCAAGCTTAATTTAACATTTCAATAGTCATTTATAAGTTATAATAAACTAAAATATGAAGTTTTAACATAACACAAGTTTAATTTAACGATTCGTTAAGCTAAAAGGTAAAACGGGTCAAATTAGGGTTTCAAAATGAAAACGCACGGGTTTTAAGGTCAAATTCTCTTATAACTTATCAAAGTACTTATTTTAACATTATATAAGCTTATTAGGATAGATTATAACAATAGTTTACAAGTTTAGCTCATAGTTTAAGAAAAAACATGAAATTAGGGTTTCGGGTGTACGGTTTTGGATCAAAAAGGCATAACACTTAGGTTTTTGAGTTCAAAGCTTTATATTATGATTTTAGCAAGAACATATGAACATTATGACGTTACATGAGCAGAATATAAGCTTAGAGAACCTGGTTTGAGCTTATAGCTTGGAAACGGTACGAAATCGGACTTTCGGCTTCGTACGGCTAGAGTAACGACTCTCGGGCTTCGTTTCTTGGTTTCTTTTGCTTCCTTTCTGTACTTGAGACTTCTTAAGATCTATTAGAATTCATATTGAGCAAGGAGTTGCTACTATGAAGGGTTATAGAGGAGGAAGTGGGGGATGAAGAAAAATGAACAAGGATGGCTTCTATTTATACTTGTGCAAGTTCAAGGAGAGTAAGCAAGGCTTATGATCTGTTCTTGACACATAGTAGACCTAGTATAGGATGTTTCTAAGCTAGAAAATCAATGGTGGAGGTCTAGAAAACTAGGTTGAATGATGTGGCCTTCTTCCTTGCTGCCGCGGCCTAAAGGAGAAAAAGAAGCACATCGGTGCACTTATTCTTGACCTTGGAGTGGTCAAAGCGCTGTGGGTAAGCTGCTATAAGAGTCATAGAAGAGTTTCTTGGGTGATTCATTTGCCAAATGGTGAGAGTTTTAAGTGTGTACATGATGAAGTAGAAAGGGTGGGGTCTGTTTTGGGCGTCGTACATGGTCTTCAAGTGTCTTTCCAAGGTACATTGCTTGTTTTTAATGATTAAAGGATTAGATGAAATAGGTTGTTAAGGTCTGGTATTAAAGTAATTAGCAAAGATTAGCAATTCGTTTGGGTTAAAACGGATTAGAATTGAAGAAATGGGAGTATACGTTCAACTAGGGCTCGTTTAGGGTTTTCATGGATTTCAAAGCTTAAGATTCGTATATGAATGCAATGTAATTGTTAATATATGTTCATGAGGCTTATATATTGGATAATTAACGAGAAATGATAAGTGGTTTGAATTGAAATGGATAGAAAATGAGAAAACGGGTCAAAATCACAATTAGGGTTTGCACATTGCCAAGTTAATGATAGATAATGATTTGTAAACTCATTTTATGAGTTTATAATGGCCCTTGGTTGGTTATTTGGGATTAGAATGGTTTAAAACGAGTAAACGGGTTAAATGAACCAATTAGGTACATTTAGGGTTTCTAGGATATGTTTTACGTACAAGTGAGGTAAAATGATGAAGTAATGATGAGATAATGATTGAATAGGATTGATATGATTGTAAAATAAGCTTTTACAACTTATTTGAGTGTTGGTTTGGGTTTACAATGGATAAAAGCCAAGAAACAGGTCATGGTTTAGAAACTAGCTCGGTTTTAGGGTTTAGGGTTTTGAATTAGGGTTTTGAGTGTAAAAAGATGTATGAAAGCTTATGAATAGAATATTTAGGGTTTACATCTTGTAAAATGAGTATAGTAGCTTGCTCACAAGTGATAGTGAAGAGATGAGAATGAAAATGGAGGTAAAACGGCTATTTTATGGATTGAGCTTAATGACTTATACATTGAGCTTTTAAGGACTTGTACTTTGATTTAAAGAGATTATATATTTCAAATGAGATGTTATATTACTTGTACATATGCTTTAGTAGCTTGTGCATTCACTTTAGGTGTTAACCTTTTCATGAGGTTAGGGTTTAGGGCATCCGATAATGGTTTAAAGCCCATTTTGATATGATGTTGCAAATGGTACCTTTTAGGAATAATGTACCTTGTAATAATGTTATTATGATATTGACTTGATATGTTATGATGTTTGCTTGACATATATGAAGATAGGATTGCCATATGTAGGTTGTCCGAGTCCGTTAACTTGAGTTATGCAGGTTATATTGCATATTGAGTTATTGGCAAAGTAATGTAATGTAATAAAGCGAAAAATTTCCCTAAAAAAGGTGAGTTCATATATAACTGATAGATTGTACATCATCTAACTTAATAGATGGATATTTACATTTATGAAAATTGTGGGTTGTTATAAGAAAACCCAATTATGAACATACCTACTGCTTCACCTTCACGATGAACACTATTGAAACCACATAAGACTGTTCGTTTAACAAATCCTATTCATTAAGGTTTACAACTGCTGTCTCCAATCACGAACCCTATTCAGTCACCACCGCCATGGACAAACAACCATTCACATAAACAAACCCAACAAACAACATTAATAAATGGTTGAGCCATATTAACCTTACATAGGCAGCGAGCAACATTTAAACAATACGTTCAGAATCAATATAAACTCCATCATGAATTAGGTTTTCATACATACTTCTTCATGAAAAACACTTCTTTTCAACAAGCACGGTCATGATTCATTACGTCAATACAACCAATCATGAATTAGGGTTTCTTCTATTTACGTTTATCACCATACGAAACCCTCTATTAACTCTCCCATTATCTGCTATTGTTGTTGTTATTAAACACCTTTGAGATTTATTTAAAACAACAACATCACGTTTCTTCATTGTATGATCAACATCTTTATTATAATGTGTAAAAGAACAAAACTTTCAAGCAAAGATCACACGCCAAGCTGCTATCATTCTTTATTCCTACAAGGGTTCGTCATTAATCCAAAGATTAACTCACCAAAGCCAATAGGAACATCATAGAATACCATTCCTGTTTTTATTGAATTAGGGTTTGTAAAAACCTTAATTGTCATTAGATCGAGCAACCACCAAAAATAGAAAATTTTACATCTTTTCTTCAAGAACACGATACCAAAAACACCTTGTAATCCTAGATCGAGAGCAACATGCTCTGATACCAATTGATAAGATCGTTTATAGCTCAAGATTGATTAGATCTTATATATCTAGGATGAACAATAACAATGATTGATAACACACAGCGGAATAATAAAGAACACAATCATATTTATCACAAGGTTTTCTTTATTGAACATTTCCCTATTACCCCAACTATAATTTGGGGCTACACCAACTAACTATGGTGTACTATTCGACTCTCATCAGTCGACTTGCTATCTAACTATCTAGACTCTCATTGGGAGAGCTCTAGTTTTCTATGGATGGATATATAAAACCTATGTCTATGATCTCTTTATATAGGGAGAGATCATGACTTACAAAGGAAGTAAATCAATAGATAAGGAAACTATTTAAATTACATTAAACCACATTAATATGTTTCCTAATTATCCTATAGAATATTTGACCAAATCTTCATATTTCTCCACCAGCTTGTAGAGTTTTATAATGACGACTTTGATCCTTTTGTTTCATTCTTTTATTCATTTTGTCTCATCAAATCAAGAATCCCAACAACAACCATGGCTAACACAATATATACAACAATCTACACAATCATAAGCACAATGCAAGTGTAAAAATAAAGCGATAAATGTAAATACATAAGTAAAGAGAAAGGTAAAAGAAAATGCAAACCAGACACGGTGATTTATAGTGGTTTTGTCATGAAGCTCCTCTTTGCCCTACTCTACTCCTCGAGTACCCAACTCGAGAGTTACTTTACTAGTCAACAAGCTCCCTTCTCGGTGGAGAAAACCATACAAGTTGCTTACATTATTTTCCGACACCAAGCTAGATGTCGAGTTCTTCTTCGGGTATAACCAAATCTGTTATGTTTTATGGCCCAACATAACAAACCTTGTGTTTTAAGGCCTAAGAACATAAACCATGTCACTTACATTACTTTCTGATACTAAGCTAGACGCCGAGTCCTAATTTTAGCTAGAACCAATCTACCACCCACACATGTATTTTGAGGACTAAAATACTAACCGACACACCATTAACCGTTCTAAATTTATACACCATTCAGATCTACACACTACTAAAGATTGGAAGACATGTACTCGATCTATATGTAACGAATGTTACGAATGGACTAACTAGACTACATAACTTCATATCTTGATGATCACGAAAGTTCTTCTTTTGCACTTGAGGGAATAGGAAAGGATAGAAGATTGGATCACATTTAAACAAGATGAAACAAGTTAAATGATCAAAGATTTAGAGAGATTTAGTGAGATCTAGAGAGAGAAAGAACTGAAATAAATTCGTACAAAAGAGTTATAAAAATAGTTGGAAGTGACCTACTATTTGTAGGAGCTGAAAACTGTCTGTCTGAAAGTGGCGACCCCCAAATGTATTAGGGGGCTGCCGGGTGACCGTCGTATATTTATGGGGGCCGCCCCGACAGACGCTCTTATTTTTGTCTTTTTGTGGTGAAATAATTATCTGGTGAAGATCTAACCTATTTTGGGGAAAAAGGACCAAATTTGAATTTTAAAATAATTACCACATAAAACATTTCTTTATAATTCAAAAATATTTTTTCTAATTGATTTTTGAAAAATTGTTTTGTTACATTTAAAAAAATGTAAAGCTATAAGACAAAAGCTTATTTCTTTGATCATCCTATAAGTTTAATGTTTGTTTGTATATACCTTATGTGATTTACGTCGGGTGTAAATAAACATCGGTGTTGATACAGACTTGAGACGCCGAGAGATGGTGATGTATGTATGTATTGATGATTTGTGATTATGAGTAACTTATGCACTTTACGTTATGTATTACAAGTTACATGTTTGTCATCACCAAAACATAAAGGGATCGTATAAATTAAATATCGTAATATTTGCACTAACAATCTCTTTTTTTTAATGATGACAAAATATGTAAACTATTACAGATAGTAAAGTTTAAAAGTTACTCGTTTACACTCCCTTACCCCCTTTTGTCGAAGCAAAAAGGTATAATGTGGATAATGGTTGGAGTATATAGGTTGAAGGAATGAAAAGATGGTAGGTGCTCCAAGTATATAGATTGAAGGTATAAGGAAAAAGTCATGAGAAATGAAGGTTGAAGGTGATTTTGTTTTTCTTGGATAGTTAAGAGGAAGTCATAAGAAATGAGAGTAAGATATGAAAAGAACGTAGGTGCTTCGAGTATGTAGGTTGGAGGTATGAGAAAAAGGTAGGTACTCTGAGTATATGGGTTAGAATAGTGAGAAGAAAATATGAGGAATAAGGTTGAGGTGGTTTTGTGTTTCTTGGATAATTCAGAAGAGGTCATGAGAGATGATAAGAAGTAGATCCTTCAAGTATATAAGTTGAAAGTATGAGAAAAACCTGAAGGTTGAAGGTGATTTTAAAGTAGAGAAGGTGAAGTATTTAGTGTATGGATGAACCCTTCATTGTATTTGATAATCCTCAATCCTATCTTTATATAAAGGTGAGCATGCATCATCCTAGTGAGGTCTTCTTATCATCACGGTTTATCAACTCTCCAATGTATTTACCCACATATCTTTCGAGCTTCCACACTGTGCTCCTTGCATCCTCATGATAATTACATTCCTTGTATATTGACTCTAATGGATCCATGGATCAAATAAACTACCATCAAAACTCAAGACGTTCGATGAATGCAATTTAAATGAGTAGGATGCTTGTAAGTGCTCCCCCTCAGTGTATACTCCTCCTTGTTTGGGGCACCAAGGAATCGAGATATATATGTGTGCTACAAAACAAAGTTATTAGATAAGTGCATATAATTATATATTATATATATATGTTATATATTATATATTATATATATTATATATTATATATTATATATTATATATATTCATATTATACATATATATAGCAAGATTAGCAGGGAATTAGACATGCACTTTTAGGTGTTATTATTCTAAAATATGACACTTTAAAAAAATTAGAAACTAGACACATGCAACCATTATTTAAAAAATCAATAACCTAAATGATTTAAAATAAAAAGACTCGACACGTATGTTTAATGACTAAGATTCGACCGAATTTTAATAAACTAGAATGAGATTTGGTTATTGGTTGACACTACTTAATATCTTGGCGAGATATGCCAAAATATATACTTTAAAGGGATAAAAGGAAAAATAAGATGAGGATGGAGACAATATGCTCTTGGATGTGAATGAAAATGATTCCATAGAGCCAAAAAGTAGAGAAGGATGAGAGAGAATAAAGGAGGAACGTGATGATGAGAGGTTGCTAGAAAAGACTAATATATCATTTGCACTAACAATTGATGTGCATGTGATCATATCGAGACAAATGTGGATGAATGGGAATTCAATGATTTGTTTGATGTTTTGTTGGTTGAAAATGTTAAGGAAAAAAATAGGTATGTGAAATGAGGTGGTGATTCTTTCAAGGATGTAGAATAATGAGAGACTCAACATTATAGTGACTCAATAACGCTTGAAAATTGAATATCTTCTTTATGTTTTTCACTTTTTAGAAAGTGTAAAGTTTAGCAAAGGAGTGACATTTGCATTTCGCAGATTACCTAAATATTTTGGATGAAATAATTAAGTTGTAAAGAGATATAGGAGGAATTTTAATAGTAACAAGACTATTAAAAGTGAGAAGAAATGTTTAGAAGTGAGAAGAAGCGTTAGAGGTGAGGAGACTTATTAGAAGTAAAAGGGAATGTTTAGGAGTGAAAAGAAACGTCAGAAGTAGAAAGACCATTAGATATGAAACGACTATTAGAAGTGACAAGACAATTGAAAGTAAGAAGAACCATTTAGAAGAGAAGAGACTATTAGATTTGAGAAAAGATGTATGCGAGATGTGAGGACCTAGATTTGTATGTGAGGGGATTTAATGTAAAGTGATAGATGGTAAGTGTATCGATTGTAAGGAATGTGTTTGATAATGAGACGCGTTTTATTATGAAATTCACTTGGCTCTTGACAACATAAGCAACAATGCTTATAAGTGTTGGGATATGAGGATGACTTATTGATCTATGAAGAGATATTGGGTATAGGTTTTGGTGTAGAGTAGATGTTAGCTCATAGCAAAAGAGAGGAAGTGTTTGGTTATGGATTTAGAAAAGAATGAATGGTATTACAGGCTGCTGCCGGCGGTCCCAGATATATTTGGGGGCTGCCAGAATAGTTTTTGGGGCCGATGGACCGCCAACAAGAGAAGGCTTGGTTTTTGACGAAAGGGAGTGATATTTTAATGTGCATTTCGCCAATTAAAAATGCTTAAAATACTTTGTATGAAGTAATTAAGTTTTCACGACACGAAATGGAACACTGACTAGAATCAAAACTAGAAGAAAGGAAGAGAAGAATTTATGTAATGTGTTCCATCATTCCTAAACCTAGACGAACATAATTGAAAGATTTGCGCTATAGGGGTAAAGAAAGAATGTCGATGATGTTATTTTCAGACGCAACCTTTTCAATGGAGATGTTTCCTTTTGGACATTGTCCCGAAGGAAATGGTGACGTATCTTCGGTGTGTTTCATCTGCGAAAGAAATAAATAAAGAAGAAAACAAACGAAGATGGAGACGACGAGCTTGAAAATGTCAAGACGGATGGTGGTTAGTATCTGATAAACTACACTCACAAAGTTATGTAGCTCTTCTCAAGCATTGCGAATGTTCATGGAACAATCTCACGACGAGGTATACGGTTGTCTTAAAGGTGGTAGCAAAAATAGTAGAGGAAAGAGATTAGCCATCTCTATGGTTGTAAATGCGAGGTTGAGTGAGAAGGAGTAGGTGTGATCAAAAGACAACAATGTTTACGTTTAAGAGAAAGAGTGTTTTCGTCGAAGAGAAAGAGTGTTTTCGTCGAAGCGAAATAATATTTTCATCAAAGAGAAAGAAGAGAATTTTAACTTATGTTGTTAAAAGGCTTGGATAAGGATATTCGGATATGACCCTTAACGATTGCGATCACAAGTTAAAGATACTTGAATATTTCAGATGATATTTTATGTTGTCAAACCTACTTGGAAGGGTATTAGATTTGTATCTAACTTTTCCATGACAAAGAGTGGATTATTTAGAGGAAAGGGAGATGATGATTAAGGGAAAGTGTAAAGGAAGACTCTAGGAGATTTAAGACCTCTTTATGACTCTTTTGAAAATTTAGATTAGTGACACGAACACGAAGAAATATATTCTAGTGTGAGAAAATATATACCTAGATGCATAAGACATATAGATATAAGCATGCAAGTTTATCTAAGCATGCATCAACACAATAATCAACAAGATTATTGTGTAGGACTATATGGAATTTAAACGTTAATTGTCATACATTAACTGACATAGTATAGGTGCCCACTTAACACGTAAGTCATGTAAAATGACGAATACAATACATGTTAGTTTTAAATGCAATCATCATGTGAAACATGTTAGCATTTAGCATTTAGGAGCATGTGTCATTTAGATAAACTAAGAGGTATTTCATCTAAATTTGCTTGAAAAAGACAAACGCCTTTATAACATATATGCATTTAATAGCTAAGCAAATAAAGTTGAGCATCAAGATAATCATGAAAGTGTATAATTGCATTACATAGACGCAAGTTATCATTTTGAAACTTCAAAGCACATATGTGAGGTGCATTTTGTCTAGATTGACTAAGGAGAAACCTAATTTCTACTCGCTTAGTATGCACTCCTAATGACATACAAAGTCCATCAATGTAGACTATCATTAGACATATTTAGGAAGAGCCATTTAATCAAATTAGAGAATAAATATGAGACTATCACTAGTGGTGCTCAATTCAGGCTAAACATGACCATTTTTACGGGTTATACCACGAACCCAACTTCACTCTTGGAAGAAATTCAACCGTTAGGTCAAATTAAATTTCTAGTGAAATAGATTCTCCAGTAGTCATTCTCATGTTAGACAAAATAGAATTCTTATATTTTCCTAATGAAGTATAGCAAAGATAAAATTTGTATTTTCTTTTCATAGAGGGCCTAACATGACTCAACTAAATGATTTAATTTTGGTTCGCATAATTCTAATAAAGATGTGTAGAATTCTAAGATTAAATGAGAGAGAAAGCAAGTTGTTGTAGGTATAAGAGATAATGAGTCATCTATGACCTAGGAGTATGCTTAATAGTGACAATGTGTAATGCTTTATAATGAAAGTGTTCAAAGAATGCACCTTTGCATGTCTTTTATGAAAGAAATCTAATTAAGGTTATTTACCTAAAAAGATCTTATGAATGTTTCTTTGTATAAATAATGATGATTTACTAAAGGTTAGTTACATGTATCTTAGATTTTTAAGCAAAAGATTCACAAGAGGAAGGTGTTTTTAAATCTAATGCCATAGGGAGGATTTACCTAAACCAAAGATGAATCTAAAACGAATGATCCATCGATCCGTGGAGGTGCCAAATTTGGGCAAGGATCATGTTCCCACTATTTAGGATATGGTGTTTGTCACACCCCGCCGCAGCAAAAACACGAGGTGAAACAACTTATAGTACATCGCATAAGATAGAGATAACATAATACATGAATTAATCAAAAAATATTACAAGTTTACAACATGTTTTCATATAGTTCCAAAGACAAGTCATTGTTATTAAAACATAACATGAATGGAAAGCATCCATGTAAATGCCTTCCTAAAATGTCCACTTTACTGAAGATTACCTGAAAAGCATGTCACCAACAGGTCAACTATGAAAATAGTTAGTGAGCTCACAGGTTTATAAGAAATGCAAACATTTTAGCAAAATAAATTTCAGAAGTAAGAACCATATTGTTACGAACCTATCCCATACTACGCTCGTAACAAATAAGTTTATGAGATAAGTGATATCAATTGGTTGTCAAGGATGCATAAAGGTATGATATGTATACAAGCGAGTTTATGCAATGAGGCCACTACTTAAGACGACTTAGCCAAGAACTGTGCCCAATGCGTCAACATTTCCCTAGACAATTAGTCATGGAATGGGTGACACTAATGCACTCTTGTTAGTTAGAGTGAGGGGATGCTCTACCTAAATAGCCTATTCTATAATTATTCATGGCTTCAAAAATAATCATATTATGTATTTCAGGGACCTTTGCGAATAATACTACTCAAGCATCAAACATAAGCATACATACCAATTGTATAAGTGGTGTAACAAAAGTTTATTCAGTTCAATAAATTCATAAAAGAACAACTAATTTAGTTTAAAAAATCATATTGTGCTTTCCACCCCAAAACGAGTAAAATAGTAAAAAGAGGCTGTGAAAACTCACCTTGACAATTAAGGCGTGAGTGCAAGCACAAGCACAATGAGTATCACTAAAAGCAACCCTCAGACGTAAACCTTACTAGATGCGACCTAAGACAAGTAAAATACTTATAAAAATCTAAATAATACGTTTACACAAAAGAACGACAGCTAGCTAGGTCGCCCATTTTAAATATATAATATATCTTAGAAGTTAATAGTGTATTATCTATAATCTGTTATCTGTTGTTAAAATATACTATTAGATGATTAGATTAATCATAATATTTGAGACGTACATCTTATAAACATAATTACCTTAAAGGTAAAATAACAAGATTATAATTTCGGACTAGTTTTGAAAAGCTTAATATGAACAAGGACCAAAAGTGCTACTTTAAAAATCTTTAGTATTTATTTGTATGTAGTTCTATAAATCAAGACCAAATATGTACATTTGCATTTGAAATGCATGAACATGACTTGATGACTACTATTTCACTCAAATATCAATTCTAGTATTATTTAGCAAATGAATGAAGTGTAGAGTTCCAGTTTATTAACTCAATTAAGATCTCATATGCTAACGGTGCGTATTTTACTTAAATCCCTTACACGTCTAGTACAAGAACCGGTTTATAATTATGTCTACATGAATTTGTTGTTTATAGAATGCACAAATCAGACTCGAGATGTACCTCTAAGAATTAGACTCGATTTCAATCATCGAACTCCAGTTAACAATACCATAACGTCTCACCCGAATATTAACTTGTTGTATTATTCAGCCCTACCGACTAGGGACTCCAAACACGAAGATCTATCGATCATCAACCAAAGCTCCGCAAACTATAAACTTCTACGTAAATAAATCTATGACCCAAAAACAAACCTTAACCCAACATGACGTTCCAAATCTTGAAAATTCGATTTAAACACAAAACTATGCATAAACTGTACTAATCATTGACATTAACTCTAGAAAGACATAAAAATGATAAGTAAACATTGAGTACAGAGAAGAACCACTAATATGAGCTCACCAATAATCCTTGAGATGTGAAGTACTCTTATTTTTTACATGCTACTTAAAATATCAAGTTCAAGACCCTTAATATAAACATCAAAGTACTCGTGATCCATGTTTACCTAAGTCCCCATTTACTAATTCCCATGAAAGCTTATTCACGTAATTCTCCAAGTCTTTTCTCATATTTTAATCTCCTTGTTAAAGGTACACATGATCCACTATAAAGCTTTCTAACATTTTGATATTGTTTTCCTCATGTTTCTGTACGTGAAGTTTTAAGGGTGAAGAAAAGACCAATTTATAGTTATGCTACTAACTTAATCCTTGACTTGTCACTAGGCTAAGTTGATATAGTTGCAACACATGTTTTTTTATTTATAGAATTGTTAAGTGTTACTCCTAAAATAAAAGGCTTTTACTATTGGATGACTCATGTAATATTTTATATTAATGTCAACTCATAATAATATGTACTAGTAGTATTTGCTCATTATTTCTTTCTGCTAGTACACTAAACATGGCAAAACATGGGTAAATGACTTGACTTTCTTCTACACTTGCAAAATTTACTTAAGACTCCAAGCAATATAAATACACATAACTAGAGCTCCACTCATATATATTAAGACTTCCTTGTTGTCACTTAACTAGCCTAATACATATGACTTATACTATATATATAATACATGTCTTAATATATATATACTTAGTTAATACTCTAAACTTTTATTTAAACTTACCAACAATGCACATTTAATATATAAGTGGCACTAATAGGTATTACATATGTAATATCTAGCTAATATGAACCAATAAGTTCAGGTCATCAATATATATCAACTTATTTGTTTATGCGTACATCCTGCCCCATAGTTACTACTCTTTCCATTGTACATTACTAGACATACAAATAATAAACTATACACCCTTTACTAAAATAAAGGGATCAAAATTAACACAAGCACTATGAAATTCAGCTAATATGTTGACAAGCTAAGTAACTAGTCGAATTAATATAACTCAGTTGACACTTTTTCTTGTTTAGGATATATTCATGTTTTATTAGTGCCCAAAATGTGTATTTTACACTGTTAGTCTCTTTTTTTAACTATTGGAATAACTAAGAATATTATAAATAATAAGTTGACGTTTAGAAAAAAGTTATAGGCCGTGGTACGTTCATAACGCAAGGGTCCCTAAGAAATTGAACGAAAAGTATGAAAATGACCCGACTAACACAAAACAAGCTTAACAAGCATAGTTTTTGTCAAAGGCATTATGTAGAATACATGTAATCTTTGATATATGAACCAAGAACTAGGGATAGAAAGTATGGAAGGAAGGATGTATTTTCTAGTGAGAGAAAGTAAAGAACATGAAACGCATTAAGGTGAAAATGAGAATACAACCAATCAACCAACACCCTCTCTAAGGCATGGAGAGGGTATTTATACTCTAAATTTGGTCGGCCATGGGCCTTGTAAGGCTTTTCATGGGCCTTTGGGCCTAGCTTATAAGCAAAACATTGACTAACTACGGGCTTTGACTAGTTAATATTGGAAGTGACCAAGACTTTTCTTGTTCCTAACAATCTCGCCCTAAGGGAGGTCACTCCAATTTAAAAAAAAATTAAACTTAGCATACTATGCTTTGACTTTAGTCTTGAGCTCGTAGTCTTTAACTTCAATCTTAAACTTCTGAATTGTTGTAGTAATCTTTGACTTTAGGCTTGAGCTTGTTCCTTTATCTTGACTTGTTTGCGAAAAAAGTGATCTTGAGCAACTTGAGATCATCAACCAAGCATAATCTCGTTTCTCCATCTTGTAACTTTGCTGTCTTGTGAACTTGTAATTTTTGAACCGACATACATATACCATTCTTGATTTGATAACTTGAAAGCTGTAATTATGCATATTTCTCGAAGTTCTTTAACTTTAACACTTCATTTCTTTGAGAAGGACGTACGGTATCAGAGTAGCGGAAGTCTTAAAACATGTACTTGAGCTTTCATGATGTCTTTATATTTGTCGGTTGGGTATGAGCATATGGCTATGAATCTGCGAGTCAGCTGGGATCAGGTACCTCCATGTCCATCTTTATATATTCCAAAAACAAAACAGTTAGCAATAAAGTGGGGGGACGAACATGGCTTTGTCATTCGCCCATGTTTGGTTAGAGTAACCTTTGAATCTATGAGGATCGACCTGTGATAAGATAGATTCAATTTAAGAAGAATCTTCTTGACAGGATTAACGGCTGTAGTATTGAATCTTTCTAACACATATGTATTAGAATCATCGTACTCAGCATGTTCTTATTATCAGAACGTCTCAAAGCATACAACATGATAAGAGTGAACCAGTGAGTTACTGTCTCACCGATTAAATAAGAAAATTGATTTGAAAATCAATCTACGTATCACTTGCTAAAGTGGTTTTATGACACGTTGAGAGTTTTAAGCAATTCAAAATTCATTAATCGTCGATCCATAACCTGGAACAAGTTTGATTCATAAATAACCGTACCATTGTTGATTTCTAGTTGTCACAAGTTTGATTCATAAGAATCGCACAAGTCACCTACGATGAGCTTGTTTGATGTTGGCTCAAGCAGGATTTCCATCTTCACTGTGAATACTTAAGTATTACTCGGATGTTCTGGCAAA
The DNA here is from genome assembly GCA_026074375.1 of Tanacetum coccineum. Classification (NCBI taxonomy): domain Eukaryota; kingdom Viridiplantae; phylum Streptophyta; class Magnoliopsida; order Asterales; family Asteraceae; genus Tanacetum; species Tanacetum coccineum. Next base: position 49,201 of record BQNB010004911.1, on the reverse strand, counting down.
ATCACAAGGATAATGTGTAGGACTCAAATGATATTACTAGTTTTCACAATGTGTGAGAAACAAGTTTATAATGAATAAGTGTCCTAATGAGATTTATGGATGATCTATTTTGGCTCTAGACTTAGTAGTGCACTTTGTTATTAGTGATCAGAGGCTGGAGCAAACTGCCACCTTTTCAATATCAACTAACTCGGAGTGAGGAAGTTGATAGAAATGCGTGTAATATTCGTGAGAAATGAAACAAGAGTCTGTTGAGAGACCTTGAGTGGTTAGGGAGGTGATGTGTTTCAAAAGCTTTAAATTTATAAGACTGAAAATACCGGACAATTATATGGAAACACACGGGTAAAAGTATAACCCAAGTATGCAGTATAATCTTTTTAGGTAAGATCAAGTCGTCCACAAGGATTAGAGTAGTGTTCGAATAATCAGAAAGAAAATTGACTTTAAATTTTTTTGAAAGTAACTTTAGTTTTATCAATGATAATAAAGATGACTACTCGGATAGTTGAAAATAATTCATAAGTGTCGGAAATGATTTGACCTCGAAGATGGGACTCTAATTTATAAAAAATATTTCTCGTCAGAAAACGTTTTTACGAACTAACTTGATTAACTTAAGACTTATATTTAGTTAACTAGACCAAATGTGTCACTCAAATAATCCAGTTATTATTATATCAAAGCTTATTTTGTTTATCAATTTACGAAAGTGGATTTCTCAGCACAGACGTTAAAGACCATAGACAAATCTTTAAAACCACATAGATCATAACGGGTCTTTCGACCTATACCGATATGATTATATAATCTAAGTTGATAAGCAAAAATGGATAAGATAAGATATAACAGGTTTGCAACATAAGCTTAAGATTAAAACGATCAAAATCATACCAAACACTTATTCATTATCGTAACTTCACCGAGTAGTCATGAGAGAATTAGCCTCTCATGGCTAAGGAGTTCATAACAAAAGTAGATTTTACACAAACTTCCATTATTTCAATAACTAATTAGGAAACCGTCTTCGTTCTTGATCGTTAGATCTTTCTCTTCAACTTAGGAGGTGTTTCTTGGTGTTTTTGGTGAAAGGAGGGAAATATGTGTGTGTGAGAGATGATTGATGAAGAGAGAATGGGATGATTTGAGGATGCAAATTCGTCCTCTATTTATAGGCAAGATTGGGTGCAAAGTGCGGCGCACTTAGGAAAAAGTGTGGCGAACTTTGGGAGTTAATGCGATTACATTTAATGACTTTTACTAGAAGTGCGACGCACTTGCAAAATTAGTGCGGCGGTTTTGAGGAGTTAATGCAGGTGCATTTATTAGACTTTAATTCTTCAAACTTTAGGAGAATGTGCGGCGTATAATATTATAAGTGCGGCTGTGTTCTGGCTTCACAGGAAAGTGCGACACACAATGTAGCAAGTTCGGCGGACTTCTTGATCTTTGGGTAGAAATCTTTTCTTTTCTTGTATTCATCTCCCAAAATGTATAGATTCATGAGCTTGGGTCTCTAGAGTCTTCAAGTGAACCTATAAGCAATTCAAACTTAATTAAGTACCAAAAGTTCATGAGAAATGATAAAATACACATCAATAACGCCATCGAAACATGTATAATTTGGGCGTTATCAAATCCCTCCACACTTAGCTTATTGCTTGCCCTCAAGCAATGGAAGCGAAAAAATAAAATCATTTGTTGTAACTTAGAGAAAATTTGGATTTTTAAGAGAGTTTGCTTATTAGATAAACATATATCATAGCACCTCACATAGGAATAGTGTTTGATTTTAAATTCACTCAGCCACTCAAATAGGGTTTAAATATGTTTTTGTGAAGAACACTAAATCTGCAGAAACAAAATCTAGACAGCTACCATACGCTTGTATTTAACACATAAACCTAACCGAATGGTGGAACTTGGGTACTAGAGAGGATCCAATCTTCATGGGCCGAACATAAGCCTTTATTAATTTTGAACTATTATAACTCATATAAAACTTTTTTTTTGTTTTTTTTGTTTTTTTGTTTTTTTTCATGATTACAACTAAGGCTTAGCATATGACTTTCTTCATTCAACTTTCAAATATTTCAGCAACATAGCATTAAAAGGAGCACTTGCGAGAATAAGAACTTTGCGAGATATATTTCATGTGATAGGCTTCGGTCTAGCAAATGATGATTAAGCACAAGTTCTAGAGCTTCTAAATTACCGGCTCTCTCAAATATAATTTTAAACCAATACCAATGTTCCAGAAAAGGTGACAAAGACCATACGTACACATCCGTAATGATGGAATAGACACATATGAATGCAATCAAACCTTAACTCGAACAAGCTAAAGGCATCATTTATCTTAGGTACCAAAGGTGGATACCCGGATATTTTTAAGGCTTAGATTTCTCACAATTTAGTGCACTGGGTTGTGCTAGCTATAATGTCAATCCGGTTGGACTTGCCTTACTAAGAGCATTTTTTAATTTCAAAACATATAATAAAATATTAGTTAGAAAATTTTTAATAGGGCAAACATAGAGGGATATGATTAATTTTTCCTATTTGGCTCCCCTCCACACTTAAGTTGAACATTGCTCTCAATGTGATAACTGATAATAGAGATAAAATAGGGAAAATTAAAGGAAAACGGTACTTTCCAGGGCATAGAGAAATGCATAGCTGTAAGCTAATCTTGAGCATACATCGTAATTTTCCACATCTTTTAAGCTAGAGTACCTGCTTAAGAGTAACCAAAAGCACACAAAGAGAAAATATTTTTGTTGATTTTTTTAGATCAAAGATATTAGTAGAGGAATGGAGGAGGAACTCCTCCACACTTAAGTGAAAGCACGGGTTGCCTCCCGAGAAACGCTTAATTTTTAAGAGAGTCGTTAGCTATACTCCTATTTCGGGGGTTATTTGTTTAGGAAAAAGGGAGTGACTACTTCCCTTGGGTCATTATCTTCTTCGTGATATAGTTTGAGTCGGTGACCATTGACTATGAACGTCTTTCCATCTTTTCCATAAAGTTTAACATATCCGGATGGATATTGATGTTTCACTACATAAGGTCCCAACTATCGAGATCTAAGTTTTGGTTGTTTAAACTTGTACTTTGAGTGGAAAAGTAGGACTTTATTTCCTTCCTTGAATTCCTTTCTCATTCGTAATTTTTTGTCATGCCAGACTTTGGTTCTTTCCTTGTATAGACGAGAGATTTCATATGCTTGGTATCTAAGTTCGTCTAACTCGTGCAATTGGAACATTCTTTTCTCACCGGCAGCGATTAAATTTGGGTTGCAATTCTTCAGTGCCCAGTATGTACGGTGTTTAATTTCAAATGATAAATGACAGTTCTTTCCATATATTAGTTTGTTTGGTGTGGTACCGGTAGGTGTTTTGTAGGCAGTGCAAAAAGCCCATAGAGCATCATCAACTTTTCTTGACCAAATAGCATGATTGTCTTTAATAGTTTTTTCAAGAATTCTTTTTAGAGCTCTGTTCGTGTTTTCAACTTGACCACTAGTTTGAGGGTGATAAGATGTAGAGAAACGGTGGTTAACTCCATATCTTTTCATGGTTTTTTCCATTATTTTGTTACAGAAGTGGGTTCCTCAGTCGCTGATTAGAGCTTTGGGCATTCCGAAAATGCAAAATAGCTTCTCTAGAAAGGATATTACTACTCGGGCGTCATTGGTTGGTAAAGCTTGAGCTTCGGCCCATTTAGATACGTAATCTACGGCGACTAGAATGTATTCAAACTTATATGATTTCGGGAATGGTCCCATAAAGTCGATACCTCATATGTTGAAAATTTTACATACTTGAATGTTGTTCAAGGGCATCTCATCACATTTTGATATATTTCCGGTCTTTTAGAATGCTTCACATAAGCGAACTAGAGTATGAGCTTCTTTGATGATTGCTGGCTAGTAAAATCCTGAATCAAGGACTTTTTTAGCAGTTATGTTTGGTCTATAATGTCCACCTGTTGGTCCGTGGTGACATTTATCTAAAATGGTTTAGGTTTTTGGTCCAGATATACAACATCTGATCATACCATTGAAACATACTTTGAAAAGGTAAGGTTCCTCCCAAAAGTAGTGTTTGAGGTTAGAGAAAAATTTATTCTTTTGTTGATATGTCATCCCTTTTGGTATAATATTACCGACTAGGTAGTTTGCAAAGTCTACGAACCAAGGTTCGTCTTTGGTGTTGATTTCCATAAGAGTTTCTCCAAGAAAGTTATCATCGACTTCACTATCATCGCTTGTCTCATTGTTTTCAAGTCGAGATAAGTGATCGGCTACAACATTTTTGGTACCTTTTCTATCTTTGATTTCTATGTCGAATTCTTGTAGAAGTATGATCCATCGAATAAGGCGTGGTTTAGCATCTTGCTTTTTGAATAAGTGTCTTAGAGCTGAATGATCGGTATGCACAATAGTTTTTGAAAGAATAAGATAGGATCTGAATTTGTCAAATGCAAAAAGTACAGCCATAAGTTCTTTTTTGGTTACGGTGTATTTTTGTTGAGCGGAATTAAGGGTTTTTCTTGCGAAGTAGATCAGGTGAAAGTTTTTACCATCTTTTTGACCTAAAACGGCTCCTATAGCGAAATCACTTGCATCACACATAAGTTCAAACGGAAGATTCCAGTTCAGGCTTACGATCACAGGAGCATATATGAGTTTCTCTTTCAATGATTCAAAAGCTTTTTGACATTCATCATTGAATTCAAATGGAGTATCTTTTTTGAGAAATTTAGTTATAGGTCGAGCAATTTTCGTTTAATGAAACGTCGGTAAAAACCGACATGTCTGAGAAAGCTTCTAACACCTTTGATATTAGTAGGGGTGGAAGTTTTGAGATCACATTGATTTTTTGCTTTGTCTACTTCAAGTCCTGCACTGGACACCTTGTGTCCGAGCACAATTCCTTCTTTGACCATGAAATGACATTTTTTCCCAGTTTAGGACGAGATGAGCGTCTTTACAATGTTAGAGCATTTTATCAAGGTTGTTTAGGCATGTGTTGAAAGAGTTTCCAAAGATGGAGAAATCGTCCATGAATACTTCGACTAATTCTTCAATCATATCGTGAAAGATTGCCAACATACACCTTTGAAATGTGGCAAGAGCATTACATAGCCCGAAAGGCATTTTCCTATAAGCGTATGTGCCAAAAGGACATGTGAATGTTATTTTTTCTTGATCATTAGGATTGATAGGAATTTGAAAATACCCAGAAAAACCATCAAGGAAACAAAAATATTTATTTCATGCGAGTCTTTCTAGCACTTGATCTATAAATGGTAAAGGAAAATGATCTTTTGTGGTTCCTTCATTGAGTTTACGATAATTGATGCATACTCGCCAACCTATAATGGTTCTGGTTGGAACATGTTCATCATTTTCGTTGGTGAAAACTGTAATACCACCTTTCCTTGGTACACAGTGGATAGGACTAACCCAAGGACTATCATCAATTAGATAAATTATGCCGGTATACAAAAGTTTCACAATTTTTTTTGACAACTTCCTGCATGTTCGGATTTAACCTTCTTTGTTTTTGGACAACGGGTTTCTTATCATCCAGAAGTTGTATCTTGTGTTTGCAAAATGATGGGCAAATACCAGGAATATCTGTTGTTTTGCAAGCAAAAGCTTGCTTATGCTTTTTAAGGACATATATGAGTTTTTTTTCTTTTCTTTGGATAGCTGAGATGATATGATAACAGGAAGAAAAGAGAGTTCTTCCAGGAATGCATATTCCAGATTATCATGAAGGGGTTTAAGTTTGAGATCCGTAGGAGGTTCTTCGAGAGATGTTTTGATCTTATAATCAGTATTGATGGTGATTTTTTTGAATGGCGGATCTTTGGTTTCGGATTCAGAGTCAGAGTTTTCATCGACAGTCATTGCCATGAATTTATCAAATTCAACAAAGATTTCTTCTTCAAGAAGGGTTCCTTCAATGGAATGCAGAATTTTACTACCTTCATTTAGAAGAGCGTCGAAATCTTCTTCTAAGATTTCATCGATGACATTGATACTAAAACATGTATCATCGTTTGAATAGGAGTGTTTCATTGCAGAATTGATATTGAAAATCATTCGTTCAGTTCCAAATCCAAGGTTTAGTTGTATCTGTTTAACTCGAATTACTGCGTCAGCAGTGTGAAGAAAGGTTCATCCCAAAATAAGTGGAACTTTACTATCTTCTTGCATTTCGAGAATAACGAAATCAGCAGGAAAGGTGAATTTACCAACTTCAATGAGCATATTTTCAGCTATTCCAACAGGGTATTGGAATGATCTGTCGGCTAATCTTACGCTCATTTTAGTAGGTTTAAGATTTTCAAGAGATAATTTGGCATATAGTGAATATGGCATAAGGTTAATGCTAGCACCAAGGTCGGCTAAGGCATTGCAGGAGAAAGTTTTGTTGAAATTACATGGAATAAGAAAACTTCCAAGGTCTCCGAGTTTAGGTGAAACTTTGTTTTGGATCATTGCTGAACTTTCATCACTTAAGAAAGCGGCAGAAATTTGTTCGATTTTATGTTTGTTGCTTATGAGTTCCTTGAGAAATTTTCCATAATTAGGCATTCTGGCAAAGACATCGATGATCGGTACATTGATTCGAATTGCGCGGATTACGTCTAGAAATTTTCCGTATTGAGCTTCCATTTTTTCTTTCCTTAGACGTTGAGGATGCGGGATTTTTGGTTTGTATGGTTTGGGTAATGTAGTTTCCTTGACTGGTTTTGGATTTTGAATTTTCGGTTGTGATGTAGGTTCTTCGTCTTCTTCATCGCTATTATCAAAATTGATAAGGTTTTCAAGATTAGTTTGTTGATCATTTGAGTTTACTGGTGGGTTGTAGGATTTACCGCTTCTTGTGAATACGGCATTCACATGATCATTGCGAGATTGTGGTGGTTGGTAGACTTTGGAATTGTGTCCGTTTGGGTTTGGTTGAGTGTTATTGGGAAGAGATCTAGAGGGTCGACCAGATTGCTTGTCAGCAATAGGTTTCAAGGTTTTGAATTGAAGCTTGATGATTTTTGGTAATGGTTTCGAGTTGAGTTTTAATATCCATGAACGTTTCTTTGACGAAAGCGTTGGTTGATTGCTGAGATTTCATGAAATCGTTGAATTGTTTTTGAAGATCGTATGGTTTATCATTAGTATTGGATTGGTAGTTGTCTCGATTGTAACTACTTTGTTCGTTTGAACGCCAATTATCGCGATTCGAGTCTCGGTCGTAGTAATCATTATAAAAATGAGTCTTATGAAAAGTTTGCATGAATTTGGTTTCTTCTTCTCGGGAAGTATATCATCTTCATCAAGATCGGGTTTTGTTTTTTAGCTTGGTTTTGGAGTTCTTTATACTGAGCATCCATTTTTAGCTTCATGGCATCCATTCGGGCCATAATTTTGTCAGTATTAGAATTACTGCTACCTTCATCGGTGAAAGCAATGGTTTTTTTAAGAGATGGTTTGGTTTTTTGGTTTTTAGCCCAGTCGAGCTTTAGTAAGACCTTGTCTTCTAAAAGCTGATAAGCTTGATTTGGTGTTTTATAGAGGAAGATACCACCAACTGCGGCATTTAGAACTTCTTAGGTTATTTTGCTTAGACCATGATAGAAGATTTTGATAATGTTGCCTTTGGACATATTGTGACCATGACAGTTTCGAAGCATTTCCTTCATACGAAGCCAAGCATCGGTTAGAGATTCGTTCTCGTGTTGAGAGAAAGCTCGGATTTCTTTGAGGAGTCGGTCAAAAAGAGCTAGGGGAAAGAATCAGCTAATGAAAGTGGTTCGAAGTTGATCCTATGTTTCTATAGTTCCTTCGTTGAGTTCGTTCAACCATGTTTTTGCTTCTCCAGTGAGTGATAGGGGAAACATCATTAGGCGAACGACTTCATTTTCAATATCTCTATATTTAAACATATAGCAGATTCTGAGGAATTCGTGAATGTGTTTATGAGGATCGGTTTTGGTTCTTCTATAAAATTGGTTTCCCTTGACAAGAGACAAGTGGTTACCTTTGATAGCAAATTCGTTAGCAGTTTTAGGAATAGTGATTCCAGAACTAGGAGTCGGAGTCGGAGCGACAACATGGTCAGTAGCCCACATGGGTTCATCATCCATTAGGTAAAGGTTTTCAAGAGTAACTAGAAAGTGACGGAAGTGGTTGATGTCGAGAATTGGCGAATAGATAATTCTCAGGTTTTTAGGTGGATTGTTTCTTTGATCGAATGGAACTTTTTTGTTTCGTCGACGAAGTCTTCGATTCAGAGTACGTTCAGGTTCAAGTAATGGTTCAACAAGTTCAGAATTGGAAGCACGTGTATGCATCCAAAGGAGAATTTGTTCGGGTCAGTTTGCCAGAAAACTATATGGAGATTTAAAAAAGAGGGGGAGTTAAAGAGATTTTCCAGAGTTTGACTACAGAATAGCTAAGAAATCCCCGGCAAATGGGCCCTAAAAACTTTGTTGTGTTTCAAAAGTTTTAAATTTATAAGACTGAAAATACCGAACAATTATATGGAAACACACGGGTAAAAGTATAACCCACGTATGCAGTATAATCTTTTTAGATAAGACCAGGTCATCCATAGGGATTAAAGTAGTGTTCGAATAATCAGAAAGAAAATAGACTTTAACAATTTTGAAAGTAACTTTAGTTTTATCAATGATAATAAAGATGACTACTCGGATAGTTGAAAATAATTCATAAGTGTTGAAAATGATTTGACCTCGAAGATGGGACTTTAATTTATAAAAATGATTTCTTGTCAGAAAACGTTTTTACGAACTAACTTGATTAACTTAAGACTTATATTTAGTTAACTAGACCAAATGTGTCACTAAAATAATCCAGTTATTATTATATCAAAGTTTATTTTGTTTATCAATTTATGAAAGTGGATTTCTCAGCACAAACGTTAAACACAATAGACAAATCTTTAAAATCACATAGATCATAAAGGGTCTTTCGACCTATACAGATATGCTTATATAATCTAAGCTGATAAGCAAAAATGGATAAGATAAGATATAACAGGTTTGCAACATAAGCTTAAGAATAAAACGATTAAAATCATACCAAACACTTATTCATTATCGTAACTTCACCGAATAGTCATGAGAGAATTAGCCTCTCATGGCTAAGGAGTTCATAACAAAAGTAGATTTTACACAAACTTCCATTATTTCAATAACTAATTAGGAAATCGTCTTCGTTCTTGATCGTTAGATCTTTCTCTTTAACTTAGGAAGTGTTTCTTAGTGTTTTTGGTGAAAGGAGGGAAATATGTGTGTGTGAGAGGTAATTGATGAAGAGAGAATGGGATGATTTGAGGATGCAAATTTGTCCTCTATTTATAGGAAAGATTGGGTGAAAAGTGCAGCGCACTTAGGAAAAAGTACGGCGAACTTTGGGAGTTAATGCGATTACATTTAATGACTTTTACTGGAAGTGCGGTGCACATGCAAATAAGTGCGGTGGTTTTGAAGAGTTAATGCAGGTGCATTTATTAGACTTTAATTTTTCAAACTTTAGGAGAATGTGCGGCGCACAATATTATAAGTGTGGCAGTGTTTTGGCTTCACTGGAAAGTGCGGCACACAATGTAGCAAGTGCGGCGAACTTCTTGATCTTTGGCTAGAAATCTTTTCTTTTCTTGTATTTGTCTCCCAAAATGTATATATTCATGAGCTTGGGTCTCTAGAGTCTTCAAGTGAACCTATAAGCAATTCAAGCTTAAATAAGTACCAAAAGTTCACGAGAAATGATAAAATACACATAAATAACGCCATAGAAACATGTATAATTTGGGCGTTATCAGGAGGGTTATGCATAGCGTCACTGGGTCCATGACTGTCTTCAATGTCAAAAAATAACTTAGTGTTTCTGACAGATTATGTATTGACCCGGTTTCTGCCTAAAGTGTAAGGAGGGCTTCTTTCTTTTCACCCTTTATCTTAACTTTTCTTTTTCATTCTTCAACCCCTTCAGTGCTTACTGAGACTTCATAACTATTACCTTGTTGGGTTTATTCCAGTAATAGCTCCATCTCAGTCGGTACTCTTCCCGATTCTCACTTTATCTCATTTTGTATCATACCTAAGGACTTCTACACTATCTAGTGGATATCCCTGGGTAGATCCCTCCGGTTCTGGCTAGATCATAGGATTTGAATACCTATGCCTAACCACCTTATAACTTCATAAATTTAAATACATGGTCGGTCTTTTGGGTATTTCATCACAATCCTTCCAAAATTTTGAAAAGTTCAATCAAAGTGTTTGATATAAATATCAAAAGATTTAACACTTTAAAAGTTTTTCATTATCACTAAAAACTCCCCTTAACATGTGCATCAATATCGTAGTAGATGCTAAGTGTAGAGTGCACATAGTCCATTATATGTGATCATATTTTGATACAAGTTAGATTCAGTTTAATCACATTTTCTCCCCTTATCCAAAATGTAATCCCTTGATATTTTGGATATCAATTGATTAAACGTTCGAGGAGAAAATGTTACACAATATCTAACAGGAACATTTTAATGCTCCCCCTCAATATTTGAGGGTATATAAGATAGTGCTGAGTACAATGATTTGAGTTTTTTTTGAATTAACTAAGAAATTCTTGAAAATTTTTGTACTCGAGCACTCCTTATTATCACCATAAGTCTACACTACATATATACAAATTCACAAGTTTATATTATTTACGAGGTTTGACCTGAATGATGAGAACATCATATGATAGAATCATATGGTTCTTTGTAGCAGCCGTAGGTCTTCCCCGTAGTCTCTCTTAAGAAGTTGTCTTAGCTTCCCCCTAAATCAGCAATCCTTCCTTGAGTAGATTCTTGCAAGCCGCCTCAAGCTGTCTTGATGTAAAAAACCCCAAATATCCAAAGTATACAATTAATTTGAAACCATAACACCAAAGTCAATTAAGTCCCGGATGTCCGAATTTATCCTTACATGATAATGATGATATAAATTGAAACACCAAAGTCAACTAAGTCCCGGATGTCATAATTATTCCCTCTAAGTAGTCAAAATGAAAACACCTAAGTCAACTAAGTCCTAAATGTACTCATTTCTTTCTGCAGAATACTGACTAACTTAAGGAATCATCATACTTATCAAACCTATGTGTACCTCTTTTGTCAACTATTTCTACTCTCTTAAAAAATAAGCTTAGTGATTAACCGTTTGAGGAAGCATTTATTGAATCAGAAAGAATTCTTCTCACGTTTTAAATAATTATACTCCCAACACTTCCCCTGGGGACTCAAATAATGCATATTGACTAATAATGAGATGTCTCTTCTACCATGTGATTGAAATAGTGCACCCGAAAGAAACAAAGAAAGACCTAAAATTTAAAGAAGGCAACTTCAAAAGAAGGCTATGGACTCTATCAAGTATACATATACTCCTTCCCTATTGCTGGTTTCGACACCTCGCGCGTGGAGCTTGTTTCAACCCATAAAGAGCTTTCTTTTGCTTGTATATGTGATTGGGGTTATCTAGATCCACAAACCCGTTCGGCTGGCTAACACCAACCTCTTCCCCGCAGATTACCATTCAGAAACGCAGTCTTTACATCTACTTGGTAGACGACCATGTTTATGTGAGCAGCAAACGCGAGAAAAATCCTTATAGCCTCTAATCTTGCAACAGGAGTAAAAGACTCTTCAAAATCAATCCCCTCTTCTTGACGGTAACCACGAGCCACTAACCGAGCTTTGTTCTTTAGAATACCTCCCAGTTCGTCTAGATTCACTTTGTAGATCCACTTCAAAGTAATAACCATAACTTTATATGGTCGGGGTACGAGCTCCCATACTCCAAGGCGTTCAAACTCATTGATTTCTTCTTGCATTGCTTCAATCCAGCAGGATCGAGTCAAAGCATCTTTATACGTCTTGGGTTCAACAGCAGTGAGAAAAGCATCGTAATAACATAAAAGAGCTTGCTCATATAATTGCAGCCTTATGGAAACTGGTCTAGCGAGTTCACCGATTATATTTTCAAGTGGGTGATCCTTAGTCCATTTGCTATTATGTTCAAAGATTTAGTGATCAGGATGCATAATTGTATGAATAAAATCCGATAATAAAGATTGATCAGAATTAATTTCTAGAATTGGGATACCAAAGTACGGATCATTACTCATATGTGTAACTTAAATATCATGATAGTCTTCTTCAACATCATTAGGAATGATAGGAGATTAAGTTTCGGGTGTTGTTTGAGAGTTAATAGGTGATGGTGAATCTTGGTAAACTATTGTTGAGGAAGGTGAACCGGTTGATGCAGCCGGTTCTGGAGCAACTACGTTAGTAGTTGGAGCAATTACTTCAGGGGCTGGGTGATCAACACTAGGTGGAGGAGTGAGTAATTCATTAAACATCAGTTAAAACAAGAGATCCTAATCACTTCTTGATGGTGGTACAAATGGTGTTGAAGGAGGAGGGTTTGGCATGAGTCCTGAACTGATTGTTACAAGAGTCATTTCATGAAGTGCGGGTCCTGAACTGCTGTGTTCAGAAGCCATCGCAGTCAGCTCATCAAAATCTACATGAATTATTTCAATGATTCGTCTGGTACGTCGGTTGTAAATTCAAAATGCTTTCTTTATGGGTGCATAGCCAATGAAAATACCAATATCAGTTTTTGGTTGTAACTTACCCAAGTTCTCACTATCATTTGTTGGATAGCAGAGTGCACCAAATACAAAGAAAAATGATAAGTCGAGAGGTTTGTCATGTAAAAGCTCATATGGTGTTTTGCCGTGACGAAGACGTACGATGGAACAATTTTGGGTGTAACATGCAGTAGAAACTTCTTCTGCCCATAAAAATAATGAAGCTTTTGCATAAATCAACATTGTGCGGGCAGCTTCAATTAGCGTACAATTCTGTCTTTCAACGACACCATTTTGCTATGGAGAGCGAACAACAGGTGTTTCATGAGAGATCCAACCTTCTCATAATATTCACGCAAAGTTTAATTAACAAATTCAGTTCCATTATCCGTTCTGATGCGTCGGATAGGTACTTTAAGCCGCACTTAGATCATCTTGAGAAACTTGATTATGAAATCTGGAGCTTCATCTTTTGACCTTAAGCACTTAACCCATGTAAATCGAGAGTAATAATCCACAATGACGAGGATGTACTTCTTTCCATTAACACTTGCGACAAGCATTGGTCCACAAAGATCCATGTGCAAAAGATAAAGTTTTTCTTTGTTGGTGTCTTCAGATTTAGGTTTGTGGGGTTTCTTCGTGCTTTTCCCCATTGCACAAGCAGAACACAGATGTTCCTTTTCAAATTTTAGCTTAGGGAGACCTCGAACAACACCGTGTCTAGCTAAATGGTTGATTGCATTAATGTTCAGATGAGACAGACGTCGGTGCCATAGCCAGAACTTAGTCTTTGAGGCTTTTGACAAGAGACATATAGGAGAGGACGTCATCATATCTCCAAGAGACAGAGTATACAGATTGTTGTCTCGAGATCCAGTTAATAGATCAACACCTTCTAAATTTTGAATGAAGCAAGTGTGTTGACGAAAAGCAACTTCAAGGTTTGAATCACAAAATTTCCCAACGGAGAATAAGTTGTGTCCAAGTCCTTTCACATAGTAAACCCTTAAGATCGTAACATTCCCAATCTGATAATCACCATATCCTCATATCTTTACCACGTGATCATTTCCGAATTTAACTATACCTAAAAATTTATTGACGAAATTGAAGCGATCTCCGGTCATATGTTTGGAGCAGCCGGAGTCAAAATACCAAAGAACAATTTGGACGACCTGCAGTCATCAAGAGAGAAAGATGGAACATCAGAAACTATGGATCCCCAAGATTGACTGGGTTCCATTTTGTTAGCAGATACAGATTTAAGAACCTTAGATTTGCTAACAGGAACATTAGTTTTAGATTTCCTAGGTTTCCTTGAGTAAACCAATGTTACAACAGGCTTAGATGTTTCATTTTCTAGAGCAGTTGATTTCCTAAAGGGTACTTCAGTATTTGAGGTAATCCTAGTTAAAGGACACGCATTTACTACTATAGTGAAGGTCCGACCAGTAGGTCTCCAGATGTATCCAATATTTGTAAACACCTTTCCTTTTGGTTTCCAAACTTTTCTCTTTGAACTTTGCTTAATAGATTTAGATTTATTACGAGCATTCACATTATTGATAAAATCAAGAACATACAAATCATGATTATCAAAAAGCATGAAACCATTACACTTAACACATTTAAGTTCAGAATTCGCATTAAGCTTGGAATGTTGCATATAAGCAGTTCCTTTAGGTTTAACAACACAGTCTTTATGTTTTAAACTAGATTCAACTTTCCTAGGGAGGCTTCTACTTTATTCTTCTGAGTACTACTTGGTGTTTGCCGATTCTTATCTTTCTTTGTATTGCCTGAAGGCTGTGATCCGCAAGCACTAGTAGACGGTTTTACTCCTGTAGAAGATGACATAGGTTTGTTAGAAACTAGGGTTGATATAGAGGCTATTTTGGTGATTATGTATCCTGAGGATGTGACGAGCTTAGTGAATCAAACTCTTTTATCCTTGTTCTTTGGGGTCACAACCACTAATTTTCCATCAGTATTGTTAACACTCAAGTAAGTTTTACTGATGTGTGTAAGCAACTCCTGAATTAGTTTAGCATACCTACAGGTAGATTCTAAGGAATGATCTAATGGATATTTTGATTTAACATGTTCAACTAGATCCCTAAGAACTATAGCTTCTTCTTGAATGTGCTTAATATAGGCAGAGTGAGCTGTCTTTTTATTTAACAATTTAGGGGTTATTGGTTCTACATCAATCTTAAGCATTTCTGGATCACTAGGGTGTTTTGTAACATCGTTATCAACTAGAGTTTTTCCTTTAAGTTTCCTTAAATCATCCTTAAGATCTGTAATTACCAACACTTTTTCCTAAAGACTAGCATTTAAATCAGAGATTTCCATAGACTTTAGATTGACTTGATTAATTAAATCATCACATTGTTCTTTTGATCAAATACGTGCTGGTTTAATCGAGTCATAAAGTTGCTTATAGGTCTGTTTCAAATGCTCATTCTCAGCAATAAGGTTTGTCACCTTATGATCCAATTCAATATTTATAGTTTCAATCTCTTCTAAGTCATTTTTAATCTTATCCTCATTATGTTTTCCACTCAGAGATTTAATTCTTTCTTTTAACTTCTTTATGATCGTGTCTTTCTCCTGGGACTGAGCTTTCAATTCATTTAATTCAAGAATTGATCAAAACTTGGAGCACTTTGATTTGAAACAGAATTATCCCTTTGAAAAATTTCCTGATTAAGTTGAGAATCAACTTCTAAAAAGATGCAATGTTTTTCAAGAGTGGTGAAACTTTTAAACAGTTTATCATAAATCTCTTTTTTAATGAAATCCGTTTGAAGCTCAATCTTAAGTTTGAGACACTTTTCACATTCATGCACATTTACAGAAGCAATATCCGCAGAAGAATTCATAATTACATTCGCAATATCTTTATTAATGACTTGTTCTAAGAGTTGTTCGTTTTCGTTCAAAACTTGATTCATTTTAACTTCAAATGTTTTTAACTCTAAACGATGTTGTTCCACAGCCTGTTCCATTTGATGAAATACATTTTGGACTACAGAAAGTTCATCAACCAAATATTGATTGAATGTGTTAAATAAGTCCTTTAGTGCTTTTATAAATGGAATTATTTCATCCCTAAAACAAGCTTTTGTATGTTTGAACCCCCACGAACCCTCAGTGATAGTTGTGGGTGTGGTTCTTTCTTTGACTACCGCATCAAAACCAGCAAGATGGTGTTTAAGTTTCTTCAAACTCGTATTAACCATGCTGACTTTAGTAAGTTCTTTTGGAACCTCAACATTGGTGGGTCTACTAGAAAGAGTGGGTTCTCTAGAATTTACATAATTCTGAGACCAAAAGGCTTGTTCAACAAATAATTCAGTTTGTAGAACAAATCGTTTTTCAAAATCTTGAGAAAGTTGATTAAGAACAGCATAATCAACTGGTGTAGTATTAACTTTCTTTTCTAACATTATAGGATCCTTTTGTTTTAAAAGCATTTTTGAACGACTCTCTTCAACAAGCATTATGGTCTCTTCGGAGTCATGAATCACAATTGCATTAGTTTTCTCAATGATATCACCAACATAAAGCTTTGGTTCCAACTGCTGAGCTTTCTTTAAATAGAAAGGATTTTGAAAACCTAGAGCTTGTTTAGTGGTTTGATCATAGAAAAACTAAGGTTTCATCAACATGTGAACAGTTTATGCAGATTGATCTCTTTTAAAAACAATATTATCTAGCTGTTTGATCCGCTTTTCTAAAGTTATTTCCCTATCAATGTTTCTAGATTCTTCTTTCTTAAAATCATTTTTGAGAAGAGTAACCGTTTGCATTAAAGATTTCTTTTCTTTTAAATGTTCAGAAAGAGTTTGTTTAAGATGATCAATCTCTACAGACTGTGCAATTGAATCTGAAATGATATCATTACTCCGTAAATAAACATTTTGTCCTACTTTCAAAACTTTAACTTGTTCCTTATATCTTTCAAGCTCAGCAGTTAAAGTATCATTGACACTTTTGCTTTCCAGATTTATCTTGGTACAATTAACCACTTGGTTTTTTAGTTGTTCGATCACAAATAATATCAGTACATCTTGTTGTGTAGAGGAGTTAGAATTCTGAACAGCTACCTGTTGTGATTCAATCACATACTGAGAATAAGGAATGATATTGATATCACTGGTTATTTCAGTCTTTGAGTGGTTTACAACATTCGACTGTTCAGAAGACGACATCGCCTGCATAGCTTGATTAATCATATTATTATTCATATTATCATGATTGTGTACCTCAGCAAGAGCATCTAAACCATAATGAGATAAATTCGCCATGAGAGCAACTTTGGCAGTATTGAGTTCATCACAATTAGAGTCATAAGCTTCCAAATCATCAACTTGATAAGCAACATTGTGAGTAATGACAGTCTATGTGGCTTGACCTTCTGAAATTCCTGGATTTGCCAAAAATGCAAGTTCCTCCTCATGTAGAATTTGACCACTTGCTTGAGCTTGTACCAACAACACTTTATCCTTAAACCAAGAATCATCCTGTTTTATCTTAGGTTTAGTGCACTGTTTGGACATGTGGCCTTCCCCTTTGCAGTTGTAACAGATAACAGTCCTTTATTTCCCAGAATTGATTCCACTTGCTCCTAGAGTGTATGTCCTTGTAGTACCCATAGCTAAAGAAGTTTGTCTCCCATAAATTGGTTGTAAGGTTACTCTTCCATTATTAATGGTAGCTTGTTGCCTAGGGTTTGACGAATTCCTCAGCTGATTATTGGTAGTAGGGTAGCGGGAAGTGACAACAACGGTCAAGAAAGACATCATGTGATTGATGGTATCAATGGGATCATCACCTTTCTGGAACACTGGAACAATTAGACCCGATTCTTATTAGGAAAATTCAGGTTGTTGGTTAATTGAGGGAGCATATTCCAATTAAGGTATGGATGATGATGGAGAATAAACGTTGTGGTGAATTGATGATTGATAATCATTGGATGGATAAGTGATTGAAAGAGGTGTTGATGTTGATAAGGTGAACCACACTGTGAAGACTGATATGGTGAAACTTGTAGTTGAAATTGAGTGTTTTGGTATGAGTTTTGATGAGTTTGATAAGGAGACTGTGTCATCTGATGGGTTGCAACCAAAGCAAGTGGGTCTGAGTTGCATTCATGCATTAAACGAACTTCATTTGCATGAAATTCATGTTGTCCCAAGTAAGCATGAAGCTGATCTATGTTAGTTGTGTGCAAATCCTGAACAAGTTTGACATCAGTCACAAATTTGCTCCACTCAGGAGGAAGAGTATTCAAAAACTTGGTGTTCACTTAAAATTGTTCCAATTTCACATTGTAGATGTTCATGTCATTTAGTAGCAGTGAAAATCTCAAGTAGAAATCACATACTGTTTCCCCCTTCTTATAAGCAAACTTATCGAATTCATCATAAAGCTCACACTCTCTTTCCTGTTTGTCAATGAAGTTCCTTGCATGAGAAGTTGAATTTTTTCCCAAAGTTCCTTGGCGATTCGATGATTGCTAACAAGTGCATAGACCTCAGGTGGTAATCCTTGAAGAATGATATTTGTTGCTTTGACATCACAATCAGCTTGAATTGCTTCTGTGGCGGATAGCTCAGAATATTTCATTGGTCTTATCACTTCATTCTCCTCAATCGTAGGCCAGATGAGTGGACCATTTTCAACGGATTCAAGTATCATTCGTCCATGTTGTCTATTCATCATGTATAGCTCCATTATGCTTTTCCAAGAATCATACATATATTTTTCAAACATAGGTGGACGATTGTCAGCACCCAAAAGAATCGCTTTGTCAACAAGAGTCGTCATTGAGAAATTTGTATGTTGAAAGATTACTGTTTGATCGAGCGGTGATAGAAAGTAATTGTGTTTGTGGGTGTTGTCTTTTATGTGTAATAGGTCTTGAAACTACATGGGATTTTACAATTCTTGACAAAACCGAGAAAACAATTAAGTGTTTCACGAGATTTTACACGTCAAAGAAATAAACCGTATAATTTTAATTAAGCAATTTGAGTTTTAAGTTTATGTTTCAAATTCGGTTAATTAAGCAAATTGCGAATTCGGGTGTTACTAAGAAATTGCAAATTCGGGTACTTCTAAGTAATTACGAATTCGGGTGCTACTAAGAAATTGCTAATTCAGATGTTACTAAGAAATTGCAAATTCGGGTACTTCTAAGTAATTGCGAATTCGGGTGCTACTAAGAAATTGCAAATTCGGGTGCTACTAGGAAATTGCAAATTCGGGTACTTCTGAAGAATTACGAATTCGGATTCAACACAAAATTGCCAATTCAGATGGAACTAGAAACCTGCTAATTCGGGTATCACTGGAGTTGCTAATTAGGGTATAACACAGAATTGCCAATTTGGGTAACACTGGATTTGCGAATTCGGATACAACTAAAAACTGCAAATTCATGTAACACACGGACGAAACTCAAAATCTTTAAAACACAAAAAGACACCTTTTTGATTGTTTTTTCCCAAAATTTTTTGTACAACTAGTATTCTTAAACCTATAGGTACCTTAAAAATGACAACTTTATGATTTGTAAGCCAAAAATTTCAATATCAAGATTTGTACTTTATAAGGTTTTTCGAAAACAAAGATGAACAAAAATGAGTTTTTCTTTGATCCAAAGCAAATACACCTATATCCAAAGATACTAGATCAAATTTACCTAAGTAAATGATCCTTTAGTGTATGACTAAGCTTCAAAAACAAAAGAAGAAGAAGAAAGATGCGTACGAAATTAAACCAAAAAGAAAACAAACACAAAACTAACTAAATCACTCCATGGCTCTTGATACCAATTGTAGAATACAAGTAATCTTTTAATATTCAAGTAAGAACTAGAGAGAGAAAGTGTGGAAGGAAGGATGTATTTTCTAGTCAGAGAAAATAAAGAACATGAAATGCATTAAGGTGAAAATGAGAAAACAACCAACCAACCAACACCCTCTCCAAGGCATGGAGAGGGTATTTATACTCCAAATGTGGTCGGCCATGGGTCTTGTAAGGCTTTCCATGGGCCTTTGGGCCATATTAGCTTATTAACAAAACATTGACTAACTACGGGCTTTGACTAGTTAATATTGGAAGTGACCGAGACTTTTCTTGTTCCTAACAATCTCCCCCTAAGGGAGGTCACTCCAATTTACAAAAATTTAAACTTAGCATACTATGCTTTGACTTTAGTCTTGAGCTCAAAGTCTTTAACTTCAATCTTAAACTTGTGAATTGTTATAGTGATCTTTGACTTTAGGCTCGAGCTTGTTCCTTTATCTTGACTTGTTTGTGAAAAATATGATTTTAAGCAACTTGAGATCATAAACCAAGCATAATCTCGTTTCGCCATCTTGTAAACTTTGCCACCATGTGATCTTGTGACTTCTGGACCGACATGCTCATACCTTTCTTGATTTGTTGACTTGAAAAGCTTTAATGTTGCATCTTTCTTGAAATTCTTTAACTTTAACATTTCGTCACTTTGAGAAAGACGTTCGGTATCAGAGTAGCGGAAGTCTTGAAACATGTACTTGAGCTTTCATGATGTCTTTATATCTTTGTCGGTCGGGTATGAGCATGTGGCTATGAATCTTGTGAGTCAGCTGGAATCAGGTACCTTCACCTCCATCTTTAAGTATCCTGCATTAAAACAGTTAGCAATAAAGCAGGGGGACGAATATGGCTTTGTCATTCTCCCGTGTTTGGTTAGAGTAACCTTCGAATCCGTGAGGATCGACCTGTGATCAGGTAGATTCAATTTAAGAAGAATCTCCTTGACAAGATTTCCAACTGAAGTATCGAATCTTTCTAACACATGTGTATCAGATTCATCAAACTCAGCCTGTTCTCATTATCGGAACGTCTCAAAGCAGACAGCACGATAAGAGTGAACCTGCGAGTTACTATCTCACCGATTAAAAAAAAAATTAATTTGAAAATCAATCGACGTGTCACTTGATTAAGTGGTTTTGTGACGCATCGAGAGTGTTAATCATTTCAGAATTCATCATCAATCGTTAATTCATAACCTGGAACAAGTTTGATTCTTATAGAATCGCACCATCGTTTCTTTCCAGTTGTCACAAGTTTTGATTCGTATAGAATCGCACAAGTCACCTACCATGAGCTTGTTTGATGTTGGCTCAAGCAGGATTTACATCTTCATTGTGAATGATATCACTCAGATGTTCTGGCAAAATTACAAGGATAATGGGTAGGACTCTTTATATATTTCTCGTTATTCACATTGTGTGAGATAGCAAGCATAATTTGACAAGTGTCCTAATGAGATTTATGGATGATCTCTTTTGGCTCTAGACTCAATAGTGCACTTTGCCTCGTAATTAAAAGCATGGAAAGCATATACTAGCACCTCACAAAAGTGTTTGGATTCTATCTCTTTCTTTTGGGTGTATAATAAATTATAACAATATGGGGAAACGGGAAAATACACTCATTACCTGTCATAGCATATAAATTACCATAGGCTTGGTAAATGATCAAACCTCCACCGCTAGGCGCAAGTATTAGTCATTACTATCAAAGAGGTCTTTAAGGGTTGTGGGGTGTAGGTGTAAGATAACATAAATGGAAACGGAAATGGATGGGAAATATTTAGGGGTGACTTTTTGGGTGAATTTAGGGTGAAAGGGTTAGCTAATTATTTATAAGAATACACGCTGATTGGGTTTGTTGGGATTATAAGACTTCATGATGTTCTTGGAGTTACTACTGCTCATGTATACATTAGTGCTGTCAAGCTTAATTTAGTACTGTTAGTATGAAGTTACTACTGTCAGTGAAAGATAAGATGCTCAGAATTAAGGCTAATAATATGCTAAGTAGTTACTTCTGTTTAGTACAAAAGTTACTACAGTTAGTGTAACTTATTACTGTTAGTAAAACTTAGTACTTCTAGAGTAAAGTTGCAACTGTTAGCATAAAGTTAGTACTGCTGGTACTTACTACTGCTTATGCTTAGTTAGTGCTGCTGGTTATAAAGATACAATTGTTGAGTGATTACAACTGCTAGAAGAATTATGCTGATAGAGATGAGATCAAAGACATATCAGAGAAGAGATATGATTGATTGGAGAACAAGAATACTTACGAAGATAAGTATTGAGTTATTTTTGTAATAGATATGTATAAGTTATTTGTTTAAAATATCATGATAACTTAGGAAAGTATTGTAAGCCTTGTAGGACTCATTGGTGTATAAAAGGAGGTCTTAAGGTATAGAATTCAATGTACCAAAAACGAGTCATTGTCATAGCTTCAAGGTTGTAAACCCTAACACTATCAAAGAGTGTTCGTATTAATATATTGGAGCTTATTGTTTTGATTATATTTTCTGTTTGTTAAACATACATTGTTGTTATTCTTCTTAGTGGTATAAACTAGATTCCACATAGTTTATCTCATACACTCAAAGTTTCAATCTTAGTGTCTTTGGATTTATTCAAGGGTACTAAACCTTACATCAAGCTAAGGAATTTAAGATCTGTTCATTGGGATCAACAAGTGGTATCAGAGCTTGTTGTGAAGCTTTAAATAAGAAGAAACAATCAATCTCTACTAGATCTATCTCTTAGTGATAAAATGGAGGCAGGAAACTACTTCTACAACTCTGACTGCAAAACTTCCTATCCTTAACCCAGAGGAATATGATCTTTGGTTAATGAGGATAGAACAATACTTTCTCATGACTGATTACTCCCTCTGGGAAGTAATTCCGAATGGCAACAAAGTGCTAAAAAGAAAAGTTGGAGAAGTTGGGCAAGAATATGAACCTACTACTGCAGAAGAAAAGCAAGATAGAAGGAATGAGATGAAAGCTAGAGGAACTCTGTTGATGGCTCTCCCAAATAAGGATCAACTGAAGTTTCATTCATATAAGGATGCAAAACTGCTCATGGAAGCCATAAAGAAGAGTATGGAGGTAACAAGGAATCCAAGAAAGTTCAGAGGTACTTACTCAAAGCAATATATGGAGAAACTTTTAGGATCAAGTCAGAAAACAATGGATCAACTTTTGATAGGTTGCAAAAAACTTATAGTCAGTTGTGATCCAAGGTGAAAACAATTCTCAAGAGGACATGAAACTTAAAAATGTTTAGAAGTCTTCCATCTAAATGGAAGAAATCATGCTTTTAATCTGGAAGGAACAAGTGGGGAAATTGAACCATCAGTTTGGATGACTTGTACAACAACTTAAAGATATATGAGCTTGAACTCAAAGATTCAACAAACACAAGTCAAAATTCACAAAAAATGTGGTATTTTAGTCGTCCCCAACAGCACTAACAGTAACTACCGTACAAATGAAGCAGATAAACTGCTTATGAAGTTTAAGTACTGCTCATAATAAAGTAATCCTACCATCTGGAGATAAACCTTAGTAATGCCGTAATTTGTGCTTTCCTGGCTAGTCAGCCCAATTCTCCTTAAATGTCAAGAGAGGATCTAGAACAAATTGATCCTGATGACCTAGAAGAAATGGATCTACAATGGGAAATGGCCATGCTGGCAATTAGAGCTAGAAGATTCATCAAAAGGACAGGCAGGCAGTTGGATGTAAATGGTTAAAGAGTTGGATTTGACATGTCAAAAGTGGAGTGCTATAATTGTCATAAGTATGGTCACTTTGCAAGAGAATGTAGAGCTCCAAGAAATCAGGATAACAGAGGAAAAGAGAATAGTAAAAGAACTATGACAATAGAATCTCATGCTGAAAATGCCTTGGTTGCTCAAGATGGAATTGGAGGGTATGATTGGAGTTACCAAGATGAAGAAGAGCATCCTACAAACTTTACATTAATGGCATATACATCTTTAGGAAGTTCTTCCAGTTCAGATTCTGAGGTAGATTCTTGTTCTAAAAAACAGGTGTAAGCTTAAGGCTACTCTTAAAGAACAATATGACAATTTGAATTCAGATTACAACAAGTCTCAATTTAATTTAGTATCTTATAAAGCAGGTTTAGAGTTAATAGAAGCTAGACTAGCTCACTATAAGAAAAATGAGGCTGTGTTTGAAGAGAGCATTAATGTTTTAAAACTTGAAGTTAGACTAAGAGATAATGCTTTAGTTGAAAACAAAAAGAAATTGGAAAAAGCAGAAAAAGAGAGAGATGAGTTAAAGCTAACATTAGAGAAGTTTCAAAATTCATCTAAATCTTTGAATAATTTGCTGGAAAGTCAAGTTAGTGACAAGTTTAAAACTGGATTAGGATATAATGCAGCTACTGCAGCTTCTCCTGCAGTAGAAAGTTTTGTGAATTCATCTGAGATGTTAGAAAATCAGGAGTATAATAAGTCTAGGGGATATCATGCAGTTCCTCCACCCTATACAAGGAATTTCATACCTTGCAAACCTGAATATAGAATTATAGATGAAATTGTTGAAAGTGAGAATATTGGGGATGTTACTAATGTTCGTTACAACTAGTGATATTGAGGAGTTGTGTCAAACATGGTCTGCTGGCTGTTAAAAAATATTGGTGATGAGTAGAACCTAATAATGTTAGGAGAGAACAAATTTTATACCTCAAATCATTGAGGTTCGGGAAATTTTAATGATGAATTGTAAGATAGATTATACTGTTGATCTAGCAGTTGATAGATCAAATTTCGTTAAAGCTTTCTAGGGAAACAGTAGAGATGGGTAGGGTCACCTAACAAAACAAACACTATCCAGTGGGAACCAAGAATTTGAACAATTTATTGTCCCAAGACTAGGAAGTGCCTTTATAATGATTAAATTAAGCTTGTTATGTATATGTAGTTTTGTGATTCTTCATTATGTGTATGATAAAAAAGTTATAAGGACCAGTGTGGAACAACTCAAGTAGGGTGAATCATACGAACTTTGATAATAAAATGACTCACCCTCACCCTAATAGAGGATTTGTTCCATAAGCAGTATTAACCAGGACTGGAAAAATTAATATTGTTGGTGCAAAAGTTAATACTGCTATCAGACCAGTTAATACAGCTGGCTCAAAACCAACTGTGAATCATCCTAGATCAATTTCAATTGCTTACAAAAAGGGATATTCACAAGTAAAAAGGCCATTTAACAAGTTTTCAGCAAACAAGAACAATATTTTCAATAAAAAAGTTAATACTGTCAGGGTAAAAGATACTACTGCTAGGGATAGAGCAGTAGTAAGTGAAAATAAAGGTAAAGGGGCTAATGCTGTTAAGGCCTTGGCATGCTTGGTTTGGAAAGCCAAAAACAGTAGTGCATCAAATACTTTCAAGAAATATTGTTACATTGATGCACGAGGCAGATCCAAGTCTATAATGGCTTGGATCCCCAAAAGAGTCTAATTCTCTTATTTTATGTGTAGGGCAACCCACATCAAAAGGAGTACAAGGAAAAAGGAGTTATTGACAGTGGTTGCTCTAGGCACATGACTGGAAACAAATGCTATCTTACTGAATATGAAGATTATGATGGTGGTTTTGTTTCCTTTGGAGAGTATATAAGGTAGAAAAAGCTTTATATGGTCTACATCAAGCTCCTAGAGCCTGGTATGAGACCTTGTCTACCTACTTAATTGAAAATGGATTTAGAAGAGGCACCATTGATAAGAATTTGTTCATCAAGAAGGACAAAGGTGATATCTTGCTAGTACAGGTGTATGTTGATGATTTCATCTTTGGATCTACAAAGAAGTCTTTATGTGATGATTTTGAAGGTTTAATGCACAAGAGATTCCAGATGAGTTCTATGGGGGAACTCACTTTCTTCTTAGGTTTACAAGGAGGATGGAATCTTTATTAGCTAAGACAAATATGTGGCTGATATATCTGATGAAGTTTGATTTTTGCCATTGTAAAGACATCAAGCATCTAATAGAGGACTAATTAGGACTTTGGTTAAAGGATGAAGAAGTGAATCTGTAGATGTTCATTTATATAGATCAATGATTTTTGGATTTTCATTGGTGTAACTTAACGCTTCTAGGCCTACATAATGTTTGCTGTAATGTGCATGTGCAAGGTTCCAGGTTACACCATAGACTTCCATCTTCATGATGTGAAAGGTTTTTTAAGATACTTGAAAGGTCAATCTAAAATTGGGCCTTTGGTATCCTAGAGCATTCAACCATTTTGACTTGGAAGCTTTCTTCAGGTTAGCGTTATGTTGGTGCTAGTCTTGATAGGAAATTCCACAACAAGAGGTTGTCAATTCTATTGGTATGAGGATTGATTTTCATATATGCACTTGTAAGAAGAAGGAACTATAGATGCCAACTCTATACTTAGAGAAGTGTTGGTTGCTGCTGCTCTTTAGTGTGCACAAGTTGCCCTTTGATGTTCCAATTTCAAATGCTTGATTTATGGGTTAAAATCTTCATGAACACCAAGATATAATTGATTAAATGGTTGGAAATGCACCCATTTACATTGTTGAAGAATCAAGTTATTATACTCTAAGCTATGCACATAGAAGATAAGGAACCCATTTCATCAGAGATTCTTATGAGAAGAGGTTGATTCAAGTGATCAAGATTCACACAGACTACAATGTTGCAGATCTTCTACAAAGGATTTTTGATGTTAGCAGGTTCAAACTTTCTAATTGCTTGCATTAGATTACTTAATCATCTGAATATTGTTGAGTGTTAGGTTTAACAGTTCTTAAACTTTATTCATGGGTTATGCATAAATATGGACTCATCGTACGAATTCTCCATGTCTATCTAGTCTTTTCTAGTGTGCTTATGATGAATGAGGCTTGTTGTTGTTATAATTATTGAAGCATTGTTTTAAAAAATGTTGAGGAAAATATTAATACTGCTAAGTATAATTAGTACTGTTAGTTATACTTAAGACTGCTAGTTAAAACTATTAGTCATAATTAAAACTGTTAAACAAGAAAATACTTTAGATTGTGTATTCTTGGTTTTGGACTAACATTTGCAGGCTAAGCACATTGAGAATCTGGTATTGAATTAAGGGGAGGCTATGTTGTCTATATGCAGTCAAGAATTGATGGAAGGACATGCTTTTTATAACAAAAAGTGTGTGTTAAATCAAAAAGAGGTTGGGATGCAAAGATACCTTAGTATAGTGGTCCCCCTGAAAAGGTTAGTAGATGAGGCTGTCTTTAAGGAGATGGGTGACAGAATGGAAAAGGGCTGCCACTACTGCTTCTAGCTTAAAAGCAGAGCAGGACAATGGTAACATCAATAGGACCCAATCCATGGCAACACTTAATGAGCCAAGTCCTTAGGGAATTGGTTCAGGTAGTGGTCCCAGGTGCCAAGATACCATATTGGGGGGTGTAGATGCTCAAACTAGGTTTGAGACTACATCTAAATAGTCCAATGATCCACCTCTCTCAAGATTTAACACATTTAGAAGTGAGGAGGACAATATGAAACTAATGGAATTGATGGCACTTTGTACAAAATTGTCTGCATTGGTAAGCTTAAAAGAAAAGAGAGATGTGTGCTTTAAAACAGAAAGAGTGATTTGATGAGCCAAAAGAAATGAGAGATATTATGAGCATAAAAACAGAAAGAGAGCTTGTGAGAATTAATGATGGAGATGCTTTTTGTAATGAAATTGAAGTTAATTAAAGTTAATGCTGGTAACTCAAGCTTTAGGTCAATACTTTAATGCTGCTAAGCTTAAGTTGATGTTGTTGACGTTACTACTGTTGGGTTACTTACTACTGTTAGGCATGAGTTAATGCTGTTAGGCTTAACATAGTGCTGTCAGTTGAGTTATGCTATGAGGGTGGTATAGGGATGTTGAAGTTAGTTTGGTGTGCTCAGGAGGATGCATCCAAATAGGGGAGGAGTATTGAAGATCTTGATGCAAATGTTGAAGTACCTTTGGTTGATAAGTCTCAAAGAAGGCAAGATGAAGACTTAATGTTTGATACTGGTGTTATTGATAGTGATGAGATGTTTGTGGATGCTACAACTGGTAAAAAGGAAGAGCAGAGTACAAAAGTTGATGCTATGGAAGTTAGTACTGCTGAACCCAGTGGGAGGGGGAGGTACTACTGATCCGAACCAGTTATACTGCTGGTGAAGTAAGTTTAGACTGATAGTGAAGCAGTTTTAATGCTGGCTGTTGAAGATTGTGTTGCTCCTACAATTCCAGTTATATTGCTGTTTCCTACAACTCCAAATTACTCAAAAGATGACACTTTACTTGGCTCAAACTCTGATGGAGATTAAAGCAGCTAAACCAAAAGTTGTTACAACAACTGCTACAACTGTTAGCACAAAGACTAAGGCAAAAGGAGTTTTTATACAAGAGCCAAGTGAAACAACAACAAGAGCAGTGATAACACCTTTAAAAGTACAGGCTAAAGACAAAGGCAAATCAATCATGGTTGAGTCTGTGATACTATTGAAAAGAAGGGACTAAATTGCTCTTGATGCTGAATTGACATTCATATTACATGCTGAAGTACAAGCAGAGTTGGAGGCTATAACAAAAAGAATGGGTTGGACCAAGGAAGTACAACTATTGCTATAACTGAGAAATGGAATGAAGTTCAAGCCAAGATGGAAGCTGATATGGAATTAGCTCAAAGACTTCAAAGTAAAGAACAAGAACAATATACAGATGAAGAGAAGGCAAAACTGTTTATGGAACTCTTGGAGAAGAAATGGAAGTTCTTTGCAAGAAAAAGAGAGATTGAAAAGAGGAACAGACCACCCACTAAAGCTCAACAAACAAATCTTATGTGTACATATCTTAAAAATATGGATGGTTGGAAGCTAAAGAGTTTGAAGAATAAGTCATATAGTGAATTTCAAAAGTTATTTGACTCAGGATATGAAAAGGGTAAATACTTTTGTGGATATGATTACAAGGATAGTGGAGAAAAGGTCAAGGAATACTCAAGCAGCAAGCTACTGTAGGTAGTTCTAAAAAGAGTTGGTGATGAGCTTGAATCTGTGTCAAAGATAATCAGAAGGTAGATGAGCAGGTAGAAGATGAAAAAGGTGATGATCAAGAGGAGATGAAGAAGCATATAGAGATTGTTGTTGAAGAAGAAATAGCAATTGATGCTATACCATTGGCTACTAAACCTCTAGTGATTGTTGAGTACAAGCTAATTAGAGAGGAATAATTGGACACTATCATTTGATTAGAGATGATGGAAAGTTTCAAGAGTTATTCTTCTATGATTTGTTCGTTCAGGGTATTGACAGAGAACGACTTGGCAAACTTCTAGAAAGTTGGTCACAAAACAGCATGGTGATACAAGGCCTGATGATGAACATGAAAGTGTTTTGTGAGGTGATTTAAAAGTAATGTTTGAAATAGACAATAAGAAGTGAATGTATTGGAGAAATTTACAAGGATACAAAGTGATTGTTTAGAAGCTGTTTGATTCCTGTGGAGTGCACTTTGTAAGGTTTGGAAATGTACATATCTTTATGCTGGTTGAGAAAAGATATCCCCTCACACCAATAACAATCACAAACATGCTCAACAAGAAACTTCTTATGATCAATGGATGAGATGTGCTATCAACTGTACAAGCTCATGGACAAAAGCAGGAAAAGGGTAATGAAGTGTTTTTATAAATAATCCTTGATGGTGTTGAAGACTTTTAATAAAGAAAAATTGAAGATTCAAAAAGATGAACATCAAGTTTAGGAGGAGGTTGTTGGGAATTAAATAGACTTCATGATGTTCTTGGGTTACTACTGCTCAGGTATACATTAGTGCTGTCAAGCTTAATTTAGTACTGTTAGTATGAAGTTACTACTGTCAGTGAAAGATAAGACTGCTCAGAATTGAAGACTTTAAAAATATGCTAAGTAGTTACTACTGTTAGTACAAAAGTTACTATTGTTAGTGTAACTTAGTACTGTTAGTATAACTTAGTACTGCTAGAGTAAAGTTACAACTGTTAGCATAAAGTTAGTACTGCTGGTACTTACTACTGCTTATGCTTAGTTAGTGCTGCTAGTTATAAAGATACAATTGTTGAGTGATTACAATTGCTGGAAGAATTATGCTGACAGAGATGAGATCAAAGACATATCAGAGAAGAGATATGATTGATTGGAGAACATGATAGTTCGAAGTTAGTATTGAGAGTTATTTTTATAAAATATATATATTAGTTATTTGTTTAAAGATCATGATAACTTAGGAAAGTATTGTAAGCCTTGTTAGGAATCCTAGGAGTATTATAAAAAGGTGACCTAGGGTTTAGGAATTCAATGTAACAAAAACGGAGTCATTTGTATCAGACTACAAGGTTGTAAAACCCTAACACTATCAAAGAGTGTTCGGTACTTTTATTATTAGAGCTTATTGTTTTGATTATATTTTCTGTTTGTTAAACATACATTGCTGTTATTCTTCTTAGTGGTATAAACTAGATTCCGTATAGTTTATCTCATACACTCAAAGTTTCAATCTTAGTGTCTTTGGATTTATTCAAGGGTACTAAACCTTACATCAAGCTAAGGAATTTAAGATCTGTTCATTGGGATAAACAGGGTTGCTAAGCCAAAGATTCAGAAAAAGACATACAAACTCTACAGAACTCTACATCAATCTATTTTTTTTTTTTCTTATTTTTTTACTAACATAATACATCACTTTGGGTTTATAGATGCACCCATACACTTGAGTTTTAAAACTCATAATTACAAGCTAACTAATGACCCGAATTGAGGTGGATCAACATAACATGGAGATCATTTGACAAACATATGGGGGTATTAACTTAACTTTTCTTCCCTATTCTTCCGCCAAATAAATACTACCATGAATCCCAATCGTCCTAAAACTGTATTTACAAGGATAAGGACTTAGCAACCGTGTACTCAAATAATTAACTTGGGTTAAAAAATAATGTACTAAAAGCGAGTACATACAAGGTAGGCTAAGGCGATTTGGGTGTAACAATTGGTTTAAGGGTTAACAATGCTCTTCATTAATAGTTTAGTTACTGGCAAAATTATGTGAAACACATGAAAAAGATAGGCTCGGAGGGTTTCACTAGGGGAGTCTTGCACTAACAATGAGTATGATGCATGGGTGTGGGATAGTTATATAGTTGATGTGACCATCATAACAATTACAGGTTAAAACATGGGTTAATCCTAGTGCCTCTTATCTAACAAATCCTAATACTCATTATGCGGTCTCGGGATGCATGACAAAAACAAGTTCTAAAAATTAATACACTACCAGTACACTCATATAATTTAATAATGATACCAATGCTCCAGAAAAGGCGACAAAGACCATATGTACATATCTGTAACGATAGAATAGATACATATGACTGCATTAGAACGTTAACTCGAGAAAGCTAAAGGTATAAACTGTCTAGTGGTAACAAAAATGGGTTAACTTGAATTCATATAGGTCTAAAGGCGAAACCTCACATTTTGGGAAGTGGAATTTTGGGGTTTTTTGTGCTAATCACTATAAATTCCGTTCCATGAGACGCGATTAATACTCGTTTTCATCGGTATACATCATAAAAAAATTAAATTTAGGTTAAAATTACCGTCTATGCTATGTTTTGATATATTACCCATCATTTTAAGGACAAAGCAAATGGCAATTGAAGGAATAGCTTTATGGTTATTATCCCCTACTTTAAGTTGAATCATTGTCCTCAATGTTCTTTAAAATAAGTACCCGTAAAACGAATTTAAAGGGAAAAGGAAAACACGTAAAAAACTAGTACTCCCTTGGTTGCCCAATAATTGAGAAAAAAAATGTGCGATAACTGGTATAATGCTCTCCAAGACAACGTCATATGAAACTTCCTAAGAACTTTCAAGCTTCTTCTCATCAAATATAACCTGTAAATCAAAGACAAAGACAACTACACCTGGCGTAAAATCGGCGGGATAATGATATATACAACGAAACTTTAGGGTTGACTCTATGAAAGCAGTAAAGATAGGATGAAAGTGATGATATAATCATAGGTTTCTGCAGGTTTACAAGAAATTACAAATTTTTAGACCATTGCCATAATTTAATATTTTGAAAATAATTGAAACATTTACGAATTTTCACATGGCTCACCGGCGGCCGTACGCCCGTCCAGGATAAAATCCTGACGCCGTCTCCAATCGCCGCCCGCACTCCTCTCGCTCAAATTTCTTCCTTCGATTTTTTTTTGTGCTCTCTCCCCCTCACTCTCTTATGCACGCAATTTCTATGTAGTTATTTACTGCATAAAAATAATGGCCTGAAACCATGTGATTAATTCATTACTATCATTGATCGAAACTTACGCGAATTAATCTAAACAATTTATTTTATATGTTTGAATTGGTTCTTATAAACGGATATTTTTCCCTATACTTATTTTATGCAAAATACCTTTGATGACATATATGAAGACAGGATTTCCATAGATAGGTTGCGTGAGCTTGTCTATTTTAGTTATGTAAGTTACATGACATACTGAGATATTGACAATGCAAGTAATGTAATAAAGCGAAAAATGTCCCCGTATAATTGTGATAATAGTAAAATAGGTTTTGCATTTGATGAAAATTCTTGGGTTGTTATAAGTTAGTACTGCTGGTATGGTTCAAGAGGTTAACATTAGTATTCCTTTACTAGTTATAGTCAAAGATAAAGGTAAAGGTAAAATGGAGGAATCTGAGGATGAACAGTCTAAGAGAACTAAATTACAGCAAGAACAAGAGAGGCTTGGTCATGAAGTAGCATTGAGACTGCAAGAGGAACTGGATGAAGAAGAAAGACAAAGGATGGCTAAAGTTCATGAAGCAACTTAATCTTTTACTGAGGAAGAATGGGAAAACATTAGAGCAAGAGTTAAAGCCGATGAAGAGCTATCTAAGAGACTACAAGCAGAGGAAAGGAACAAGTACAGTGAAGTTGATCAAGCAAAGATGCTTGTAGATCTTATCAATGAGAGAAAGAAATATTTTGTTGTACAAAAGGCTAAAGCAAAGAGGAACAAGCCCATGATACAAGCGCAACAGAGGAATTATATGACTAATTACATTAAGCACATGGGAAGTCACACACTGCAGCAATTGAAAAGATATTCTTTTGATAAGCTCAAGGAATTATTTGAAACTACAATGAAGAATGTCAATGCTTTTATACCCATAGAGACTAAAGATAGAGGAGGAGCATCAGAATTAGCAGCTGGAAGTTCACAAGCAACAATTACTGATTCTGTAGAAGTTGGAAGTTCTAAGAGAGTTGTAGAAGTAGAACCTGATCATGAAGGTTCTAAGAAGCAAAAGACTAATGAAGCTTCAGGGTTAGTTCAAGAACAACCAGAAAAAGATGAAAAAGAATTGTCACAAGAGGATTTACAACAAATGATGATTGTAGTTCCAGTGGAAGAAGTTTATGTTTAAGCCTTATAGGTCAAATATCCAATCATTAACTAGGAAGTTTACACTGAAGAATCTAGAAAATATTGGAAGATCATCAAGGTTGGTAATCATACAAAAGTATATCAATTCTTTGAGGATATGTTGAAAGTCTTTAACATGGATGACTTGGTGATGCTATGGAGTTTGGTTAAAGAAAGATTCAGTTCAGCAGAACCTACTGATGATAAAGAAAGAGCATTATGGGTTGAATTGAAGAGGTTGTTTAAACCTAATACTGATGATACACTATGGAAACTTCAGAGATATGTGCTTGATCCATTGAAATGGAGATTATATGATACATGTGGTGTTCATCATGTGTCTACAGAGAGAGGAATAGATATTTTCATGCGAGTAGAGAAAGATTATCCATTGTCAAAAGGAGTTCTGACTTTGATGTTGGTTAACAGGCTGTTAGTAGAACAACATTCAGAGATGGAAAATGAGCTTCTAAGAAAAATCTTCATACAAGCAAACAGACCAAGATAATAAAGTGTTTGGAAGCATCCTCTCAGCACAGATGGTTTAATTCAGAGAAACTTGTAGATTTGAATGACAATCACAAGTTTAGGGGAGGATTGTTGGGAATTAAACTTCTCACACTTAGTACTGCCAAGGGAAGAGTTTATACTGCCAAGCTTAGTTAGTACTGCTAGAGTTGAAGTTAGTACTGCTAGAGTAAGTTAGTACTGCCAGTACTAACTTAACACTGCTGAAGGAGTTAAGACTGTTGCATGAGGACTTAAGACTGCTCAAGAGATAAAGACATGTAAAGAGATATGTATTAGTTTATTCTGTGTATATCTTATATTATTAAAAAGATTCGTATAAGATAAATATTTAGAAGATTTATAGTTATCTTGTAAAGGACTCATTGGTGTATAAAAGGAGATCCTAGGTTATGGTTATTGTATGCATTTCATAGAGTTGCATGCACAGCTTCAAGGTTGTAAACCCTAGTACTAGATAGAGTACTCATATTATTAATCTTAATAATACTGAAGCTTTTTGTTACATCTTTGTTCAATCATATTTGTTGTTACATTCGTAGTTCTTCTAAGTATTGAAGAGTAGATTCCGCATAATCTTTAATATATACATAAAGTTTCTATCATTGTTATTTTGGATTTATTCAAAGTAACATGCTCTTTACAAGCTAAAGAATCGATCATAGCAAGGGATCAATAGGATGTCTACAGAGTTTTGCAGTCCTTCCTGGTGGAAAGAATTGAGCAAGGAAACGAGTAGTAAGATCCTCCCATGTTGAGATGGATCCTGCTGGAAGACGTTCAAGCGAATTGATAGCTTGATCGTGAAGGGAAAATTGAAACAAACGCAGGAACGTTCTTTCCCTATTTGCAACATCAAGGTCGAGTGAGTCCACAAGTTTTAAGAAATCCTTGAGATGTTAGTTTGGATCCTCGGACCGAAGTCTGTGGAATGAGCATCCGTTTTGCACCAACCGAATGGTGTCGGATCGAAGAGGCACCACATTGTTTTCTTTGAGGAGCTCAATGGTGTTCCTATAGCCCTCGTGACTTGGTTTGGATTAATCTCCAAGAGTACGGATAGGATTCTCGTCTCCCATGGAGGTCAACGAAAATGATTTACGAAACAAATAACACAAAGAAAAGATAGACTATGAGAAAGCTAATATACTAAAAATAAAATCTCACTTGAAAGGATTCAAGTGAGTAGACCTAAGTTAAACAATGGTCGAAACCTAACTATTCCCCATGCAGTGGCGCCAAAAACTTGATGTGATGGTCGTAAAGACTTCACAAGAAGTTTTACAATCCCCTAGGCAAAGTACCTAACCCTTGTAGTGTAGTAAGGCAAGACTTGGGGGTTGTTATTGTTCTCTAGGGTAATAGGTTGGGAAAGTTCAATCAAGATCTAACAAAGGTCTATAGGGTTGAGCGAAGATTCTTTTTGTATTTTTATTTTATAGAAAGCAGGTAAAATCATGGTTTGAGAGGTTTGGTTTGTTTTATCTAATTAAACTAAATTATAGTCTAAACTACTTTGGTGATAACTTATATGATAAATGAACGTATTTACTTAATCATGCACTACTCCACAAATTGCTTCTCTTAATCTTGTTGCTTGGTCACACTTGTGATGATCTGTGTAAGTATTTCCTAAGTCATGAACGAATTACACGAACCCACTGTCTACGTAATATTCCGTTAAGGCAACGCACGAGTAAGGTAGTATAAAGACTATTACAAGGCCCCTAAGAGTACATTACATGCAATTGAAATATCTTAAGAGGGATCAACCATATTAGGGGTAAGGTAGTATAAAGACTGTTACCGATGGTATCCTTTCTACACACACACGTTTCCCTAGACGTCTATGCCAATTTAATATCTTATGGCTAGTTTTCCAAAGCCTAACGCGCACATCCATCAAAAGAAGCAACATTAAAAGGATCTATAATCTAAGTTTCCTGCAATCATCAGTAAATACTAATGGATCTAACCTAGCATGTTATAAGAAGATAAAGAACAACATTCAATCAAACAATACATAATCATATTGAAAGATTAAAGGAAAAATGTACTTTACTTGATTAAAACATGGATTAAAGACTGTTACAATAGGGTTTTGAGGCCCTAAAGACGGCCTAAAAAGCTGTCGAACTCGAATATAAAAGTTAGGGTTCGTCTCCCAAAAGTTACACTAAAAGTTACACACTAAAAACTCTATAATAGGTTAGGGTTTTGTATGTATAGGAAAACCGGTGTGACGTCGTCGTGTTGTAATCCTGACGCCGTCACCACGTTGATTCTTCTAGAGCCTTTTTAAGTCAGCTACGTTCTAACGTCATTGCCAAATCTCTAACGCCATTATCTTGAAAGTCCTGACGTCGTCGCTTAGGATTCGCGATGCCGTCTCCACGCACTGTATGCACAGTTCTTTAAGGGATTTGGTGTAGATTTGTAGTCTTGTCCGTTTCTTCTCCAAATGAGCCCAAGTCACGTGTATTTCCTCTAAAATCCATCCAAGTGCTAAAAACATGAAAACAAACGATTAAGCATATAATCTAGGCATATTTGCATGATTTAGGGGGCTAAATGACCACAAAAAAGTGTATAAAATGACACCTCATCACCCAATCACCGCCTGCATTAGATTAGGCACTTATAAAACACGGGAAATCCTTGTAAGGGGATTTAGTGTCAAGAAATTAAATAGTCGACACTTAGACATGTCTTTAGGATAGTTGGGGGTTTAATGACTACTACCTAGATACCCAACTTCCATGATCTCAGGAGATTGAGATCGTAGGAAGTATAGGTCAGGTTGCGATGCCCACTCGAGCCTAGAAATATTTGAACCACCATAATAAAATGGTAATGAGACATTTCTCTAGGAAATTGAATCATTGCGTTAATAGGAGATTAACCAGGATAGCATGATTTCTTCTCTTGATTAGTAAAACCATTTTAAATTCCTGTTATTAATCTCTTTTGCACTCTCTCAATCAAAACAACATTTAAAACGTGACAACCTTTAAACTTAGATTTTAGACCGCCTATTAGCTCTTGGGAACGACCTCGGATTTACCAATACTGCACTAAATACAAACGGGCTCTCTGCCTGTTATTGCGTTATAAACCATAGGTAGTCAAGTTTTATAAATTTAAAACTTGGTAATTAATTTAAACAAAATATACGCATCATCCGACCTCGGAATCCACCCCTAAGAACCTGTGATTCTACTTTTCCTCTAGGATTAATAAGATCAACTAGGACCACTAATAACTTCCCCTTAGAATCTTACCAAACCCCAACTCTATCCCTAATGATCTAGGCTTGATCACTAAGATATAAGACTTCCCTTACAACCAAATTGAATGATAAGTTGATTGTTTGAATCAAGTCATAACCGAACCTAGAGACTTGATCATAATAGAAAGGGTATGAGAAAGAAGACCCTCGACTAATAACACATAAGTGTGGATTAAGTACTTGTGTGTCTCTCTTGCAGAAATATGTTCTTCAATAGATGATAGAATATGAAGATTTAGAACACAAGAGGTGTTAGACTTAGAGAATAAGATAAGAGAAAAAGGGAGAAAGAAAGAATAGCAAGAGGTGGGGAATACAAGAGGCAAGAGGGGTATTTATAAGACAAGAACCAAAAATGATGTTACTATTCATCAGCCCCTGGTGCGCTATCCCACGCACCAATGCGTGACCAGCGCACCAGAAACCACCTTGAGTATTTTTTGCTTTTGCTGTTTCAAATACCCATTCTTGCTAAACCCTCAATTGTAGTTTACACTTTGACCTTTCTATCATTCTTACACTCAAGGTCAACCAACTCAGATAAGCATTTGATAAAAATGTTTATGAAGTAATAGAAAGCGTTTTGGGGATGTTTGTCCAATATCAAAGAGATAGAGAATAACTATTGTTCAAAGGGTATGTTTGGGTATTCCTTAAGGGTAAATGGCTTAGTTAGAAACTAACCATGGTTAAGTAAGTAAGTTGGCATGGTTAAGATAGAAAAGAATATGCTAAGGGAATATTACAAACTTGGTGAGGAAGGGTGGATGTTAGAAGGGAGGAATTTAAAATTCAAATTCAATTACAACATGTGCGATATGAGTTGGAATGAGTTGGCATTGATGTGATGGTTTGGAGCCTAAAGATTCAAATTAAAATTTTGAATTTAAATGTTATGACGTAGATAAGGGTGAGTGTGGGTTGGAATGAGTTGGATTGGATGTGATGGTGATGTGATAGAAAGGAGCCTTTGCTCAAATTCAAATTTAAATTGTTAGGAAGGATGAGTTGGCAAAGTGTATGAGGCAAGTTTGGTGAAGAGTGTGTGGATTTTAATTTAAATATAGAAGTGTGTGAGTGTGTATATAGGAGAAGAATGTGGGAGAATCTTTGGGTGTGTGTGTGTAATTTGAATTCAAATGGGTATGTGTGAGTGTACAGATGAAGAAAAATGAATGAATAGGGATTGTGTGGTAAAGAATGTTGATAAGTGATGTATAGAGGATTATGTTGGAATGTTGGGGGACAAGAAGTAAAACAAGGTACAATGGTGTAAGAGAATATGACTTGTCCCATTTGGGTGTGCTTGGAGAAGGTTTAAGCTTTGTAGTAAGGAAGGTTTAAGTGAAGAATATGATAATCAAAGGATTGATTAGGTAGATAATTACATTTTCATAAGAGAGAAAAGAGATTGGCAATGATGATTATGAAATGGTTTAGGGAAGGAATTTTTAAAGTGTGTGGAAGGTGTGAATAATCATTTGTTGGGTAGAAGGGAGTAACAAATGATTAGGAGAATGTTTAGAGGAGAGTAAGGTGTAGGTGATGTGTGTGGAATACTTGTGGGAGTTTATAAACATTTATATAGAAAAGGTAGGAAGGATCAAAGTAAGATTAATCTTCAATGTATTTGATCACTAATCATCTTGATGCAAACAAGCTAAGTGCTTTGCATCTCAAGTCAAGCATATCCCATAATGGGAAATGATGCGTTTACGTAAAGTGACCTTTGACTTAGTTTGACCAATAAGGGAGTAAAACCTGTTACGTGATTAGGAACAACGTAAATCCGAATTAAGGTCAAAGGAATACTTTCATTTAATGATATGTTGAAAGTATATTCATACTAGCTTAAAGAAGATTCGACCTTGGCTAGAGGCATTTGATAAAAGAATCGAGTTGGTGTTTTGTTAAAAAATGGGAGGATTTGTTTGTGCTCCTCTCTAAGTCTAAACCTCATTTGGAGTGTTCCTAAATGCTCAAGTATCATATACATACCTTTATAAAAGTTTCCACATGTGTCGGGTAAGAGGAAAGCCGACATTGCAAAATCTATAAAAATAGGACAGCCACTGGCGCGCAACCTCACGTGCTGACATGTAACTGGCGTGTTAGGAGCATAATCCTAGTTTTTCTGGTTTTGGCTATCGTTTGTTATTTTGAAGTGTTGTGAACGTTTATTTGTCATCGTCAAAACATAAAGGAGATCTAAGTCAATATGCACCAACATGGGAGATTAATGACTTAGGAACTATATACTTGTTTATGTTATTGTTAACATCCATAGATGTTTTCCCATGTCTATATCCTTACCCTCATATAGAACTATTCACCTTTCATTATGTGTCAACCAATTTTTGTCTTCTTGTATAATTAGACCTAGACTCTAGTGGTGGAGACTTGAAATTTGTTCAAGCTTATGATAGTGTATGCACCGTGACTGGGCACTTGAGAGATCAGAAAATATAACATGTAGATTAGTTAAGTAATTAAGTGTTATTTCATTTCCTTTTTTGTGAGGTTCTTTGTTTAGCAAAAGCTAGAAGTAGGTTAAATTTTAATTCATATTTTCTAGGTTATGTCTAGAAGATATTTTTTCTAGGTATAATTTGGAGTCTTGATGAGGTGCTATTTTATACACTTTTTTGGGGTCATTTAACCCCCTAAATCATTCAAATATGCCCAGATTATGTGCTTAATCGTTTGTTTTTGTATTTTTAACACTTGGATGACTTTTGGAGGAAATACACGTGACTTGAGCTCAATTAGAGAAGGAACGGACAAGACCACAACTCTACACCAACTATCTTGAAGAAATTCCTAACAGTAGCTGGAGACGACGTCGCCAACCATAAGTGACGGCGTCAAGATCATTCAAGAGACGGCGTTAAAGATTTTAAGACGGTGTCAGAACGGAGCTAACTTAAAGAAACCCTAATAGATTCTACAGGGCGACGACGTCAGTGTTAGGAACAAGAAAAGTCTCGGTCACTTCCAATATTAACTAGTCAAAGCCCGTAGTTAGTCAATGTTTTGTTTATAAGCTAATATGGCCCAAAGGCTCATGGAAATCCTTACAAGGCCCATGGCCGGCCACATTTGGAGAGGGTGTTGGTTGGTTGTATTCTCATTTTTAGCTTAATGCATTTCATGTTCTTTAGTTTCTCTCACTAAAATACATCCTTCCTTCTATACTTTCTTTCTCTAATTCTTACTTGAATATTAAGAGATTACTTGTATTCTACAATTGGTATCAAGATCCATGGAGTGATTTGTTTAGTTTTTGTGTTTGTTTACTTTGGTTCGTTTAAACTTTTCCATCCGTACGTCTTTTTCTTCTTTTCTCTTGCATTCGAAGCTTACTTGTACACTAAAAGGTCATTTACCTAGGTAAATTTGATTTATTATCTTTTGTTTTTAAAAACTCATTTTTGTTCATCTTTTGTTTTCAAAAAAAACTTATAAAGTACAAATCTTGATTTTGAAATTTTCAGCTTAAAAACCAAAAAGTTGTCATTTTTAAGGTACCTATAGATTTTAGATTACTAGTTGTACAAGAAATTTTGGGAAAAACAACCAAAAATGTGTCTTTTTGTATTTTAAAGATTTTGGGTTTCGTTCGTGTGTTACACGAATTTGCAATTTTTTGTTGTACCCGAATTCGCAAATCCAGTGTTACCCGAATTGGCAATTTTGTGTTATACCCGAATTAGCAACTCCAGTGATACCCGAATTAGCAACTCTAGTGGTACCCGAATTAGCAGGTTTCTAGTTCCATTCGAATTGGCAATTTTGTGTTCAATCTGAATTCGCAATTCTTCAGAAGTACCCGAATTCGCAATTTCCTAGTAGCACCCGAATTCACAATTTCTTAGTAGCACCCGAATTCGCAATTACTTAGAAGTACCCGAATTTTCAATTTCTTAGTAACACCCGAATTCGCAATTTCTTAGTAACATCCGAATTCGCAATTTCTTAGTAGCACCCGAATTCTTAATTACTTAGAAGTACCTGAATTTGCAATTTCTTAGTAACACCCGAATTCGCAATTTGCTTAATTAACAGAATTTGCAACATAAACTTAAAACTCAAATTGCTTAATCAAAATTATACG
Organism: Tanacetum coccineum; assembly: GCA_026074375.1. Classification (NCBI taxonomy): domain Eukaryota; kingdom Viridiplantae; phylum Streptophyta; class Magnoliopsida; order Asterales; family Asteraceae; genus Tanacetum; species Tanacetum coccineum. The sequence goes on along the minus strand of BQNB010004911.1, from coordinate 8,171 downwards.
GTTTATTTCTTTGACTTGTAAAATCCCGTGAAACACTCAATTGTTTTCCCGGTTTTGTCAAAAATTGTAAAATCTCGTGTAGTTTCAAGACCTAATACATACAAAAGACAACACCCACAAACACAATTACTTTCTATCATCGCTCGATCAAACTGTAATCTTTCAACATACAAATTTCTCAATGACGAATCTTGCTGACAAAGCGATTCTTTCGGGTGCTGACAATCGTCCACCTATGTTGGAAAAAGATATGTATGATTCTTAGAAAAGCATAATGGAGCTATACATGATGAATAAACAACATGGACGAATGATACTTAAATCTGTTGAAAATGGTCCACTCATCTGGCCTATGATTGAGGAGAATAGAGTGACAAGACCAAAGAAATATTCTGAGCTATGCGCCACGAAAGCAATTCAAGCTGATTGTGATGTCAAAGCAACAAATATCATTCTCCAATGATTACCACCTGAGGTCTATGCACTTGTTAGCAATCATTGAATCGCCAAGGAACTTTGGGAAAGAATTCAACTTCTCATGCAAGAAACTTCATTGACAAAACAGGAAAGAGAGTGTAAGCTTTATGATAAATTCAATAAGTTTGCTTATAAGAAGGGGGAAACACTACGTGATTTCTACTTGAGATTTTCACTGCTACTAAATGACATGAACATCTATAATGTGAAATTGGAACAATTTCAAGTGAACACCGAGTTTTTGAATACTCTTCCTCCTGAGTGGAGCAAATTTGTGACTAATGTCAAACTTGTTCGGGATTTGCACGCAACTAACATAGATCAGCTTTATGCTTACTTGGGACAACATGAATTTCATGCAAATGAAGTTCGTTTAATGCATGAACGCAACTCAGACCCACTTGCTTTGGTTGCAACCCATCATATTACCCAGTCTCCTTATCAAACTCATCAAAACTTATACCAAAACACTCAATTTCAACCATAAGTTTCACCATATCAGTCTCCACAGTGTGGTTTACCTTATCAACAATACTCAAATAATCAATCATCAACACCTCTTTTAATCACTTATCCATCTAATGATTATCAATCATCAATTCACCACAACGTTAATTCTCCATCATCATCCATACCTCAATTAGAATATGCTCCCTCAATTAACCAACAACCTGAATTTTCCCAACAAGACTCGGGTCTAATTATTCTAGTGTTCCAGAAAGGTGATGATCCCATTGATGCCATCAATTACATGATGTCTTTCTTGATTGTTGTTGTCACTTCCCACTACCCTACTACCAATAATCAGCTGAGGAATTTGTAAAACCCTAGACAACAAGCTATCATTAAAAATGGAAGAGTAACCTTACAACCAATTCAGGGGAGACAAACTTCTTTAGATGCGGGTACTACAAGGACATACACTCCAGGAGCAAGTGGAAGCAATTCTGGGAAACAAAGGATTGTTATTTGTTACAACTGCAAAGGGGAAGGCCACATGTCCAAACAGTGCACTAAACCTAAGAGGAAATGGGATGATTCTTGGTTTAAGGATAAAGTATTGTTGGTACAAGCTCAAGCAAGTGGTCAAATTCTACATGAAGAGGAACTTGCATTTTTGGCAGATCTAGGAATTCTAGAAGGTCAAGCCACATAGACTGTCATTACTCACAATGCTGCTTATCAAGCTGATGATTTGGATGCATATGACTCTGATTGTGATGAACTCAACACTGCCAAAGTTGCTCTCATGGTGAATTTATCTCATTATGGTTCAGATGCTCTTGCTGAGGTACACAATCATGATAATATGAATAATAATATGATTAATCAAGCTGTACAGGCGATGCCATCTTCTGAACAGTCAAATGTTGTGAACCACTTAGAGACTGAAATAACCAGTGATAGCAATATCATTCCTTATTCTCAGTATGTGATTGAATCACAACAGGCAGTTGTTTAGAATTCTAACTCCTCTACACAACAAGATGCACTGATATTATCTGTGATTGAACAACTGAAAAACCAAGTAGTTAATTGTACCAAGATAAATCTGGAAAATAAAAGTGTCAATGATACTTTAACTGCTGAGCTTGAAAGATAGAAGGAACAAGTTAAAGTTTTGAAAGAAGGACAAAATGTTGATTTAAGGAGTAATGATATCATTTTAGATTTAAGTGCACAGCCTGTAGAGATTGATCGTCTTAAACAAACTCTTTCTGAATATTTAAAAGAAAAGGAATCTTTAATGCAAACAGTTACTCTTCTAAAAAATGATTTTAAGAAAGAAGAATCTAGGAACATTGATAGAGAGATTGCGTTAGAAAAGAAGATCAAACAGCTAGATAATATTGTTTTTAAAAGAGATCAATCTGCACAAACTGTTCACATGTTGATGAAACCTCAGTTTTTCTATGATCATACCACTAAACAAGCTCTAGGTTTTCAAAATCCTTTCTATCTGAAGAAAGCTCAGCAGTTGGAACCAAAGCTTTATGATGGTAATGTCATTAAGAATACGAGTGCTATTGTGATTCCTGACTCCAAAGAGACTCTACTGCTTGCTGAAGAGAGTCGTTCAAAAATGCTTTTAAAACAAAAAGATCCTATGATGTTAGAAAAGAAAGTTAATACTACACCAGTCGATTATGCTGTCCTTAATCAACTTTCTTAAGATTTTGAAACAAGATTTGTTCCACAAACTGAATTATCTACTGAACAAGCCTTTTGGTCTCAAAATTCTATGAATTTTCTAGAACCCACTCTTTCTAGTAGACCCACCAAAGTTGAGGTTCCAAAAGAACTTCTTAAAGTCAGCATGGTTAATACGAGTTTGAAGAAACTTAAACACCATCTTTCTGTTTTTGACGTGGTTATCAAAGAAAGAACCACACCCACAGCCATTACTGAAGGCTCATAGGGGTTTGAACATATAAAAGCTTGTTTTAGGGATGAAATAATTCCATTTGTAAAAGCTCTAAAGGACTTATTTAATACATTCGATCAATATTTGATTGATGAACTTTCTGATGTCCAAAATATCTTCCATCAAATGGAACAGGTTGTGGAACAACATCGTTTAGAGTCAAAAACATTTGAAGTTAAAATGAATCAAGTTTTGAACGAAAATGAACGACTCTTGGAACAAGTTATTAGCAAAGATATCATGCACACTATTGTGAATTCTTCTGTGGATATTGCTTCTGTGAATGTGCATAAATGTGAAAAGTGTCTCAAACTTGAGACTAAGCTTCTCAACAAAAAGGATTTCGTTGAAAAAGAGATTTCCGATAAATTGTTCAAAAGTTTTACCACTCTTGAAAAACATTGCATCTCTTTAGAAGTTAATAGTCAACTTAATTAGGAAATTTTTCAAAGGAACAATTTTGTTTCCAATCAAAGTGTTCCAAGTTTTGATCAATTGTTTGAATTAAATGAATTGAAAGCTTAGTCCTAAGAGAAAGACACAGTCATAAAGAAGTTAAAAGAGAGAATTAAATCTCTAAGTAGAAAAATGAATGAGGATAAGATTAAAAAGGACTTAAAAGAGATTGAAACAATAAATATTGAATTGGATCATAGGGTGTCAAAACTTATTGCTGAGAATGAGCATTTGAAACAGACCTATAAGCAACTTTATGACTCGATTAAACCAGCACGTATTCGATCAAAAGAACAATGGGATGATTTAATTAATCAAGTCAATCTAAAGTCTATGGAAATCTCTGATTTAAATGCTAGTCTTCAGGAAAAAGTTTTGGTAATTACAGATCTTAAGGATGATTTAAGGAAACTTAAAGGAAAAGGTCTAGTTGATAACGATGTTACAAAACATCCTAGTGATCCAGAATAGCTTAAGATTGATGTGGAACCAATAACCTCTAAATTGTTAAATAAAAAGACAGCTCACTCTGCCTATATTAAGCACACTCAAGAAGAAGCTACAATTCTTAAGGATCTAGTTGAACATGTTAAATTAAAATATCCACTAGATCATTCCTTAGAATCTGCCGATAGGTATGCTAAACTAATTCAGGAGTTGCTTACATACATCAGTAAAACCTGCCCGAGTGTCAACAATACTGATGAAACATTAGTGGTTGTGACCCCAAAGAACAAGGACAAAAGAGTTAGATTCACTAAGCCCGTCACATCCTCAGGATACATAATCACCAAAATAGCCTCTACATCAAACCTAGTTTCTAACAAACCTATATTGTCTTCTATAGGAGTAAAACCGTCTACTAGTGCTAGTGGATCACAGCCTTCAGGCAATACAAAGAAAGATAAGAATCAACAAACACCAAATAGTACTCAGAAGAATAAAGTAGAAGCATACTCTAGGAAAGTTGAATCTAGTTTGAAAAATAAAGATTATGTTGTTAAACCTAAAGGAACTGCTTATATGCAGCATTCCAAGCTTAATGCGAATTATGAACTTAAATGTGTTAAGTGTAATGGTTGCATGCTTTCTGATAATCATGATTTGTGTGTTCTTGATTTTATCAATAATGTGAATGCTCGTAATAAATCTAAATCTGTTAAGCAAAGTTCAAAGAGAAAAGTTTGGAAACCAACAGGAAAGGTGTTTACAAATATTGGATACATCTGGAGACCTACTGGTCGGACCTTCACTATAGTAGGAAATGCGTGCCCTTTAACTAGGATTACCACAACTACTGAAGTACCCCTTAGGAAACCAACTGCTCTAGAAAATGAAACATCTAAGCCTGTTGTAACATTGGTTTACTCAAGGAAACCTAGGAAATCTAAAACTAATGTTCCTGTTAGCAAATCTAAGGTTCTTAAATCTGTATCTGCTAACAAAAAGGAACCCAGTCAATCTTGGGGATCCATAGTTTCTGATGTTCCATCTTCCTCTCTTGATGAATGCAGGTCGTCCAAATTGTTCTCTGGTATTTGGACTCCGGCTGCTCCAAGCATATGACCGGAGATCGCTCTCAGCTCACCAATTTCGTCAATAAGTTTTTGGGTACAGTCAAATTCGGAAATGATCACGTGGCAAAGATATTGGGATATGGTGATTATCAGATTGGGAATGTTACGATATCAAGGGTTTACTACGTGGAAGGACTTGGACATTGAAGAACTTGACACAAACTTATTCTTCGTTGGCCAATTTTTGATTCGAACCTTGAAGTTAGCTTTTCGTGCAACACACCTCTTCATTCAAAATTATTAGAAGGTGTTGATACTATTAATTGTATCTTTAGGTAACAATCTTTATACTCGTGTCTCTTAGAGATCTGTAGAGGTCCCTCGCCAATATGTCTCTTGACAAAAGCCTCAGAATACTACGTCGATGTGCTATGACATTGACGTTCTTTCTCATCAAACTTTGGGTGCAATCAACATTTAGCTATACACGTCTTGTTCGGCGAGTCTCCCTAAGCTAAAATTTGGAAAAGGACTCACTGTATTCTGCTTATGCAATGAGGGGAAAAGCAAGAGAAGACCCCACAAGAATCTCAACCTAAATCTGAAGACACCAACGCAGAAAAACTCTATCTATTACTACAATGATCATTTTGGACGCAATGTGTGTCGTAAGTGTTAATGGAAAGAAGTACATCCTTGTCATTGTTGATGATTACTCTCGATTTACATGGGTTAAGTGCTTAAGGTCAAAAGATGAAGCTCCAAATTTCATAATCAAGTTTCTCAAGATGATCCAAGTGCGGCTTAAAGTACATGTCCGACACATCAGAACAGATAATGGAACTGAATTTGTTAATCAAACTTTGTGTGAATATTATGAGAAGGTTGGCATCTCTTATAAAACATTTGTTTCTCGCTCTCCACAGCAAAATGGTGTCGTTGAAAGACGGAATCGTACACTAATTGAAGTTGCCCGCACAATGTTGATTTATGCAAAAGCTCTATTATTTTTATGGACAGAAGCAGTTGCTACTGCATATTACACCCAAAATCGTTCCATCGTACGTCTTTGTCAAGGCAAAACACCATATGAGCTTTTACATGAAAAACCTCCCAACTTATCATTTTTCTATGTATTTGGTGCACTCTGCTATCCGACAAATGATAGTGAGAACTTGGGTAAGTTCCAACCAAAAGCTGATATTGGTATTTTCATTGGCTATGCACCCACAAAGAAAGCATTTTGAATTTACAACCGACTTACTAGACGAATCATTGAGACGATTCATGTAGATTTTGATGAGCTGACTGCAATAGCTTCTGAACACAGCAGTTTAGGACCCGCACTTGATGAAATGACTCCTAAAACAATCAATTCAGGACTCGTGCCAACCCCTCCTCCTTTAACACTATTTGTACCACCTTTAAGAAGTGATTGGGATCTCTTATTTCAATCATTGTTTGATGAATTACTCACTCCTCCACCTAGTGTTGATCGCCCATCCCCTAAAGTAATTTCTCTAATTGCTGACGTAGTTGCTCCAGAACCCGCTGCATCCACCGGTTCACCTTCCTCAACAACAATTGACGAAGATGCACCATCACCTAGTAACTCTCAAACAACACCCGAAACTCAATCTCCTATCATTCCTAACGATGTTGAAGAAAATAATCATGATATTGAAGTTGCACATATGGGTAATGATATGTACTTTGGTATCCCAATTCCAAAAATTGATTCTGATCAATCTTTATCGGATTCTATTCATACAATTGTGCATCCCGATCACTAAATTTCTGAACACAATAGCAAATGGACTAAGGATTACCCACTTGAAAATATAATCGGTGACCTCGCTAGACCAGTTTCCACAAGGCTGCAATTACATGAGCAAGCTCTTTTCTGTTATTACGATGCTTTTCTCACTGCTGTTGAACCCAAGACGTATAAAGATGCTTTGACTCAATCCTGCTGGATCCATGCAATGCAAGAAGAACTCAATGAGTTCGCACGCCTTGAAGTATGGGAGCTCGTACCCAGACCAGATAAAGTTATGGTTATTACTTTGAAGTGGATCTACAATGTGAGGCTATATGAAATGGGAGGCATTCTAAAGAATAAAGCTCGATTAGTGGCTTGTGGTTACCGTCAAGAAGAGGGAATTGATTTTGAAGAGTCTTTTGCTCCGGTTGCAAGATTAGAGGCTATAAGGATTTTTCTTGCGTTTGCCGCTCACATGAACCTGGTCGTCTACCAAATGGATGTGAAGACTGCGTTTCTGAATGATAATCTGCAAGAAGAGGTTTATGTTAGCCAGCCGGACGGGTTTGTGGATCTAGATAACCCCAATCACATGTATAAGCTAAAGAAAGCTCTTTATGGGTTGAAACAAGCTCCACGCGCGTGGTATGACATGTTGTCTTCGTTCTTGATATCCTAAGACTTCTCTAAAGGCTTAGTGGATCCTGCTCTATTCATTTGTAGGGAAGGGAAGGAATTACTTCTAGTACAAATATATGTAGATGATATTATCTTTGCTGCATCTACAACTAAACTTTGTGACCTATTTGCTAAAATCATGTGTTCAAACTTTTAGATGTCAATGATGGGCAAAATCTCATTTTTCTTAGGACTACAGATTTCTCAAAGTCCCAGAGGCATCTTTATTAACCAGTCAAAATATGCCCTTGAATCTTTAAAGAAATATGGTTTTGACTCTTGTGACCCAGTGGATACTCCCATGGTAGAGAAATCCAAACTAGGTGAGGATAAAGAAGGAAAAGCTGTTGATCCATCACATTATCGTAGCATGATTGGCACCCTCCTTTATCTTATAGCCAATAGACCTGATCTACAATTGGCTATATGAATGTGTGCCCGATATCAAGCACGGCCTACCGAAAAGCACTTACATGTGGTCAAAAGTATCTTTTGGTATCTAAGAGGAATCGTCAATCGGGGACTATGGTATCCGAAGGATTCTTCGATTGCTCTAACAGCATTTGCAGATGTGGATCATGCTGGATGTCAAGATATACGCCGTAGCACATCTGGTAGTATGCAGTTCTTGGGAGATAGACTTGTTAACTGATCATCAAAAAGGTAAAAAAGCGCTGCGATATCCAGTACGGAAGCTAAATATATTGCTATGTCAGGTTGTTGTGGTCAAATCCTTTGGATGAGATCACAGCTTACCGACTATGGCCTTGGATCCAATAAAATTCCAATGTACTGTGATAACAAAAGCGCTATTGCCTTATGCTGCAACAACGTTCAACATTCTAGGTCGAAGCAT
>BQNB010004910.1:2175-105032 GCA_026074375.1 Tanacetum coccineum | reverse complement strand
CACGACAAGTACGACCATCATCTAAGCAAGAACCATTGGTGACACTCCATTAAGGTATGTACACATTATGAAGATCCGTGTTAGGGCTAACAACAGTATGGATACCGCCAATAATGAACTCGCTACTAGTAAGGCCAGAAAAACCACCTACGATATGCTCAGCCCCAGAAGAAGAACCACCACCAAAAATAGAAGACTCAATGAATTTTTCCTTAGCAGTGGTAGTCGGGTCAACAGTGGAGGTAACGGTAGTCGTCATCGTCATCAACGGAGCGGAAGGCCTGGCAAAAGAATCAACCTCAGCTTCCGCAATATTAGCACCTGAATGATGAGAAGAGTCTGAAGATATGACAAACCTTGGAGGAGCAGTAAGGGTTCGAAGGTTAGCCCCGGCCATAAAGTCAGTTTGACCCCCGTCCTATCGCTCTGGTGTCACGGACACAGAAGAAGTAATAAAGGGTAGGGTAGGTAAGGCCACAACCCCAACCTCCGAATTCAACATAGCTCCAGCAAGTAATCTCTGAAGCGCGGACCTAGACTTACCAGCAACAGATGGACTAGTTGAAATTTTGTGATCTTCCCTTAACTTCTTAGGGGGGTGTGAAGGTTCTCCGGCATCAGAAACAACCGTTTTCCTTTTTCTTTGACGCCTTGGTTGCAAAGGAGTCGCGTCTTCAGCAAAAACCTCCGTAGTTTCACTAACTTGCAGAATACCAACATCATGCCCACCACTCACAGAGTCACCCTGCTCCGCATGACTACCGCTGTCTCCTTCCTCAAAAAGCTTGCCTACACTTGCCTCTAGCTCGCTTGAGGCATGAGCAGGAGCAACCGGTAAGAGTGGAACAACACGCCCTACAATGGTACCTAAAAGCTTAGGCTCATCCTCGCCACGCTGTCGCTTACCAATCCTTACCTTCATAGGGTCGGCAATATGGATAAAGGAGAGCAAATTCATCTCTGCAAAAAGAATAATAAACGGTCAAAAGGAATGATAAGAATGTAGAAAATAAACAAGGCAAAACAATACAACTGTAACACCCTCAAATCTGGGTAGCAGCGAAATATAATGTATATTCGAGGGCGTTACTTCATAGATCAATAGCACAAGATATGAGAACGACCACTAACGTGTCATTTTAAAAAGATACATTGGATTAACAAAATGCTTGTTCATTACATAAGCTCATGGCTTCAAATTGTTCGACAATATAAGTAAAGATTTTGGTTTATAACAAATGTTCCCAAAATGTAATACGCCTAAATCTTTAGTACTGACTCTTTCCAAAGAGTGACCCCCAATGTATCTGAGCACCCCGTGCCTTATTGACCTGAGAAAAACATGCTTAAAATATCAACATAAAGTTGGTGAATTCATAGGTTTATGTATGCAAAACTGTAGGACCGCAAGATTTCCAAGTGTATGATTGAGCAACAGATGCAAACATCATAAAAAGTGATTACGTTTTCCTAAGCTCATGACACTGAAGCTCGACATGTATGAATGCAATAAATTGCCAATAATGCCCATGAATGATGTTCTAACCCGAAACATCCCAAATCCGACATGTTATAACGTTCGTTCCCGGTGATAGCTAGTCACCCGAACGGGGATGTCAGTCCCAAATAGATCTACTCATAACATTCGCGCTTACAATCCAGTAATTGACAGTTCATGATAAAAGGGCTCAGTGGGTTATCGCTACTTAGGCAAACACGAAATCATAGTATAAAATGTACACTTGCGTCCAATTTGTAAAACAAGCATGTTCTCACCCCAAAGATGTAAATTATTTAAATAATTGTAAAACATGGGGCTATGAACTCCCCTCAGTAGGTAGTCCTCTGAATGATAAATATATCCAATTATGAATCACACCGTCAAATACCTAAGTAAATACGGCCAATCTTAGTCTACAAGTTTAGGCTAAAGACTCAATGTATAAACTCCAATAATTTGCTAGTTTATATATACTGTAATCACTTGTGTGGTGGTGTACATGTTTATTGTATTTGAAATTACTTGTTGGTTCTTGGGAAAACGTACATGCGTTGTTAATAAATATTCATATTTATTAAGTCGTGTTTTAATCCCGTATAGTATCCGAATTGTAATTCGTCCGTTTCGCTAGTGTTTATATAATCACTTTGTTTATAAAATACCCTTAGGTTTTATATAATTACAAAACAGCCCCTAGGTTTATAAAATATATTCTATTTTACATTTCAAACCCTTAAGTTTTCATAATTACACTTTTAGTCCTCCAACTTTACACAATTTACACTTTAGGTCCTTATATGCTTAAAATAGTCCCTTAAGTTCCAAAAGTGACCAAAATAGTCCCTTAAGTTACTAAAATAGTGGGTTGACAGAATTTAACCCTCAAGTTTCAAAGTTTACATATTTAGTCCCTCAACTTTGTAAAAACCACATTTTAAGTCCATTTAAGGTCTAACAAGTGGCAACAAGTTTTATTAAGCTCCAATAAGCAAAGCCAACTGTTTTGGCTTATAAATAAGCTCGGATGAGCTTATTTAAGCTTATTGGGCTTATTGGGCCCGTTAAGGCCCATCAAGCTATTTAATGGTCCAATTAAGATTTTAAAGGTACAAAAGCACTTGTTAAGCTTATTTAAGTTACACAAATCAGTTAGGTTGAAAATAAGCTCGGGAGAGCTTATTGGAGCTTATTGGAGCTTGTTGGGCTTCGTGAGCCCAATAACTCAAACCCGAATATTATAAAAGGGTCCTTTGAGTGTTTCTAGTTTATTTTCTATCCTTATAAGCAAATTAGAGTCTGTTTTGCTTGGTTAGCTTATCAAATAAGCAATAAGCTCTCGTTATTGGGCTGTTAGGCCCATTAAGGGTCCGAATAGGTTTTTGAGTGGTTTGACTTGACCTATTCGGGTCCATTAGCCTTACTTAGGTCTATTAAGCCCATTAAGCTTATATAGGTTCACCAATAAGCTGTTTTAAGCTTATTGTGAGCTTATGGCTCGAGTTGGACTCGTTAATGGGCTAGTAAGCCCATTAAGGGTTTGGCTAGCTTTTTATAAGTGTTTTAGGGTTCATGCGAATCACATAAGCATCTCTAGTTCATTAATAAGCTCGCAGAGCTAATTTATAAGCTGTAGGCTCATGGGTCGTGGCATGTTGGGCCTTTTAGTGGGTTGTTGGGCCTAATAAGACCCAAACATAATCCCCTTGGTTTACTAGTGTGGTTCTAGGGCTTCAAATCCTTTGTTAAGCTCTCGTTAACATTTATTAATCATTATTAATCACATGCATTCGTTTAAATAGTTAGTGAATGCTTTCCCAAGCCAAGTCGTTGCGTTTTCATTCAAGTGTTTACGTATAGAATTTGCGTGACCAAGTAAAACGAACCCATGATCACCATGATCCTTATTCGTGTATTTTAAATGATTGTTTAAAGATTAACTGGATATTTTATCATGTTTTATACATGTATGCACCACACAAGGCCTTATATACTTAATATACGTGCGTAAACCATGCATGGGTCAAACCATGCATGTTCATGCCCACGTTAACCTTGTTACACACAAGGTTACGCGACTCTTTCCAACTAGACATGCTAAAACGACTAGAATATAGATAGATAGGAGTTTAGTTCGACTTACAATAGTCCTAGGCTCTTGGTTTTGGATTGAAAGGCCAACACGATGCGTTTATACTTAAAACGTATATAATCCTAAGCTTTCAAAGCTTGTATACCCAATCCTAGCTTGTACTTTCCTCTTGATATCCTTATAAGCGAACTTAAATGCTACCTTGAATCCTTAGGTTAATGTGGGTCGTGTTTGGGTCCGGTTGTGTGTATGTCAAATGAAACAAAGAGAAAGAAAGTTGGTTTATCTTTGAGAGAGAGTTTAAGTGTTTAGGAAATATATCAAATGAACTAGTTAGTGTGTATTTATAGGCAAATGAACTAGTTAGGTTTCTTTAACCCCTCAACCAAACCAAACGAGCCCTAGATAGTGGTATTGGGGATTTCTAGTTAACTACACATGGTTTTCTTGCTAAACCACTTAGTACAATTCTTAATTGCAAGATAATTGTACATGATCTTCCAAGATTACAAAATCTTATGATGTGTGTGCTTGTTCCTTGGTTAACCGTGACCAAAGGGATCAAAGGAAGGAAAATGGGTATTAACCATTGGGTAACTAGCTAGTAAGAGACCATTAGGACAAGTTTTAATTAGTTAGATGAAGTACTAGTACTTTTACGGATCATGAAAAGAATTTCTAGCTAGTTAATCACATGGGACGAATTATATGTGGGTTTAACTTACCCCTATTCGGCCTTGGTGGTTTATGAACACACTAATTGTACAAATTTTGTGTTTATAGAGTAAAAGTGGGTATTGATTTGAGTCTAGGTAAGTCTAGGTATTTCCGGGGTGTGTCCAAATGTATTTTATTGTGAAACGTAAACCTTTTACGTGACCAATAAAAATAAAACATGCAAAGTTTATAATTATCTTTTTAATAATTATATATTACTTAGTTGATGTAAACCTTAATTTATTTGATGGCCGTTTACATTAAATGATTATTTCTAGTCTATACGATTTAGCTTAAAAGTAAATATTAAAAGTGAACGCGTATCGAACTAAAATAAATAGTGACGAATAATAGGAGTCGTAAAATGACCTAAAATTGAGAAATGTTACAGTCTCCACCCGTTAAAAGAGCTTTGTCCTCAAAGCTTAAGACCTTGTAGTGGATGACGAAGCCCGGTTTGTGAAGAGTTGTGGGTATTTTTGTTTGAACGAATCTTCACGTTCCCAGGTGAACTCAGGACCTCTCCTAGAGTTCCAGCGAACCTTAACCAATGGTATCCGGCTTCGCTTCAATCGTTTGATCTCCCGTTCCATGATTTCAACGGGCTCTTCCACAAACTGGAGCTTATCGTCAACGTGAATTCCTTCTAATGGCATGACTAAAGGTTCGTCAGCGTAACATTTCTTCAGATTTGACACATGGAAAGTATGGTGAACTCTGCTCAACTCTTGAGGAAGTTCCAGCCTGTAGGCAACTTTCCCAACTTTTGCTAACACCTTGAAAGGTCCGACATATCTCGGGTTCAGCTTGCCCCGCTTACCGAACCGTACGACTCCTTTCCAAGGTGAGACCTTGAGCATAACTCTGTCTCCAACTTCGAACTCCATCGGCTTTCGCTTCCGATCGGCGTAGCTCTTTTGTCGATCCTGTGCCGCTTGCATCCTTTGCTTGATCAGGACGATCTTTAATGTTGTTTCCGGATTAATTCCGGAGCCAGTCAGTTGGGCCTTCCCTAACCTCGGCCCAGCATACTGTTGTGATCGGCTTTACGACATCCAGTGCCTCATAAGGGGCGGCCTTTATGCTAGCGTGATAACTGTTGTTGTATGAAAACTCGGCCAATGGCAAATGCTTAACCCAGCCTTTGCCAAAATCAATCACGCAAGCACGTAGCATGTCCTCGAGAGTTTGAATGGTTCTCTCGCTCTGGCCGTCAGTTTCTGGATGATACGCAGTGCTCATGCTAATATCCGTACCCAAAGCTTTTTGAAATGATCTCCAGAAATTTGAAGTGAATCTTCCATCACGATCACAGATAATTGAGGCAGGTGTTCTTATCCGTGTCTAGCCACTATCCTGCATCAAGTACTACCTTGCAATTTAACCAACGGATCATTCTCCCGTATTGGCAGAAAGTGAGCAGATTTTGTAAGTCGATCCACAATTACCCAGATGGTGTCGAAACCGCGCATGTTGTGGACGACCTAGGAATTTGTAGTTTGGTGATAAAATCCCATTGTTATATTTATCCCACTTCCACTCGGGGCTAATTATGGTGTCCTAGCAACCTGATGGCCTTTGGTGTTCGGCCTTGACCCTCGCACATGTCAAGCATTTGCTAACATACGTGGCGATGTCAGCCTTCATGTTTGGCCACCAATATAATTTCTTCACATCTTGGCTTACATCTTTTTCAAAACCGGGAATTGGATTTAGAATATTTGACTTGTGGGATTCGTGCATAATCACGGATCTTAAGTCTCCATAGCAAGGTATCCAACTCCTGTTGTGAAGCTATAGTGTCCCATCGGCACCGCGGGATCCAGGTCTTTCCCTTGGGTATATCCTTTCGGATCATACCTCTACGTCACTCATTTACGATATTCTCTGTTTTTCTGGGCTTCGATCTGAGTTATATATTCGTATGGAAGGTCCAAACCAAATTTCATAACCAAGGCTCGAACCGCATGGCTCAATCCGTTCTTTTCGGCTCAGCGGTCAGGCCACTACGTTTACTTTCCCCTGGATGAATAACGACTATCACAATCGTAGTCACTCTGTTAATTTAGCTCAACGAGTTGCTCCATTTAAGCTCCTTCTGATCGAGAATGTGTTGTAGGCTTTTATGGTCGGTGAATACGGTGCATCTGGTTCCGTATAGATAGTGTCTCCATATCTTTAGGGCAAACACTACCGATCCAAGCTCCAAATCATGAGTGGTGTAGTTCTTCTCGTGAACCTTTAACTGTCGAGAAGCATAGGCAATCACCTTCTCTCGCTGCATTAACACCGCACCTAAGCCTTTGTGTGACGCATCACAGTATACCACAAAGTCTTCGCTCCCTTCCGGTAAAGCGTTCTCTTCCTTTTCTCCCCAATCAAACTTGATTCCCTTCTGGGTAAGTTTCGTCATTGACTTAGCAATCTTCGGAAAATCCTTCATGAATTTCGATAAGTAACAAGCAAAAAGTGGGAAAACCCTAGAAATTAGGGTATTCGTTGGAGTCTTTGGAGATGCCCAATTTGATAGACTCTATCTTTGGCCGGTCCAATGTATTTCCTCTGCTCTCAATGACTGTCGAGAAATTTATACTTTCGATCCAAAATTCACATTTTGAAAACTTTGCGTACAACTTCTCCTCCTTAAGCAATTCCAAAATTGCCTTTAGGTGTTCTTCATGCTCCCTTTCGTCCTTTGAATAAATAAGTATGTCATCGATGAAGACGATTACGAACTTATCCAAGTATGGTTTGCACACTCGGTTCATGAGGTCCATGAATACCGCCGGTGCGTTTGTCAGTCCGAATGGCATAACCTGGAACTCGTAATGACCGTACCGAGTTCGAAATGCCGTCTTTGGAATGTCTTGTTCTCGTACTCATAAGTGGTTGATATCGGATCTCAGATCTATTTCGAATAAATACTGGATCCTTGAAGTTGATCAAACAAAGTTCGATCTCCGGAGTGGCTAACGGATTCTTCACTGTCAGCTTGTTTCAAACTCGGGCCGGGGGGTAAGTCGATGCACATTCCCATTTTGGGGGAAAAAAATGACCATACCTTCTTTTTGACAATAAGGACCGGGTCCCCAAGGCGAGGAAACCTTTCGGCCCTTTTAAATGATCCTTTGTCAGAAGTCTTGTAATTGTTCTGATAGTTCCTTCATTTCGGATGGGGCCAATCGAATATGGTGCTCGAGCTACTGGGTGCAGCTCCTAGGACTACAGATTCGATTTGAAATTTCCACGGTCTTCGAGCTGGAGGAAGACCGGGCAAGTCCTCGGGAAATACTTCTGGAAAATCTCGGACGATTGGTACGTCCTCTATTTGTTTCCTTTCCGACTTGTCCTCCTCCTTCTTGGCGGATATCTGTGCTAAGAAGACCTGGCATCCCTTGGCCATGTACTCTTGAGCTTTAGAACATGAGATAACTGTCAACCGGGATTCTCTCCCGTTGCTACTTTCGTTCCCGCAAAAAGTCAAAGTTTCATTTCCGTAGGGAACTTGGACAAGTTTCTCATCGCATACGATCACAGCGTGATATCTTCTTAACCAGTCCATACCGATAATGACATCGAAACTACCCAATTCTACGGGCATTAGATCTATGTTGAACGGATGGCCTAAGAATTTTAAGGTGCAACCTCGTATAATTGTGTCTATCTTGACTAATTTCCCATCGGCTAATTCGACATCATAACAGTTTTCTAATGAAGTTGGGGCGATGTTTATCAAGGAACTAAATGCAGTGGGATATAAAACTTCTATCGGCACAGTGTCTGAATTAAGATAGGTGCATAGTGGTTATTTACGAGGAAACGTACCCCGTTAACGACATTCGCATCAGGGTTTCCTGGTGCATTCCCCCTCTTTTCTGCATTCCCAACTGCATAGACCCATCCTTGTGCATTCCCATTTCCTCCATCTTTATTCTTCAGTTTTGGGCAATCTCTCCTGAAGTGTCCTGGTGCTCCACACTCAAAACAACCATTTCCTTTGGGAGTTGCCCCATTGCCCTTCTGAGTGTTAGCAACATTTGCGTTGCCAGTATTTCTACAATCGCGAGCAAAGTGCCCTATCTTGTTGCACTTGTGGCACCTCTGGTTGCACGGGCCATTGTGGTGGAGATGGCACTTGTTGCACTTGGGCAAGGATCCCCCATAAGGCTTCCTTTCGCCTGTCCCCATGTTGTAGACTTTGGCGACATTCTGCCTTTTGAAGGGTTGTTGTTGGTGACCATGGTTGTTTCTGGATGAATCATCAGCCCTCCTTTTGTTGTCAGATTGCCTTTCGGTTAAGTGAGAGTTTCCCGTCCATCAGGTCATTGGCCAATCAATACGTCTCCTCCAATGTCTTGGGTTTTGGCAGCTTTGACGTTCCATAAATGTTATCAGGAAGTCCACTGATGGTACTTGTCAACCTTCTCGGGTTTCATTGGCAACAAACTTGGTACATATCAGGGTTAACTCTTGGAAACGTTCAGTGTATGCTGGAACATCGTTTCCTTTGACCTTCAGGTTCCACAGCTCAATCTTTAACTTCTTGATTTCGCCTGTGGACAGTACATTGTCTGTAATCGTTTTCTTGGGGAAAGTTTTACTTCCCAAGTCATTTGATTAAGCCTCCTGGACCTAAGGTTCTTATCTGTCCATTCCACCTAGTCAAAAGCGGCACCTAACAGAGTGCAAGGTGGCAAGCTTTTATTTGGTTCTAACGACCAAAACCACTGATATTTCTATCTTTTCAATCCATCGAGTTTAAACCTGACCCATACCATTCAGCCCCTTTGAAGTTCAAAGGTTGGCACTTCATGAAAAATCAGGTCAAAAACCAAGGGCGCGCAGTTTGCACCTTCCTTAGTTTCCCGTGCCGAACTGTGGTTCATCTCATTGGTGGCGTTTCGCAAGAGAGCTTGGTCGATCATTGCTTGGATGGATTCGGGGGTCATGTTGTTTGGGTTGGTGTTATTGATAGGGGTGTTTGGTCCTCCTCTGGTTGTAGGTGCCATGATTTGTCTAGATCACAAAAGACAAAACATGAGGTTATATGACTGAATACAATAATATATAGAAGGGATATCAAACACAAGAGAGGTATATGTTACAAAAGTAAACACATTCCATTTCATTCTAACTTTGAAAATTTTATACATGAAATGTCGTGCTGAATACTCATAGTACAAGACAAAAGATCTAAGTGCTAAGCTAGCGGGGAAAACCCCCTTATACTTAGCATGCGGTACAATGACCTAGCAAGAGACCATTAACATAAATCACTAAATGTGACTATCGGCGTCCCCAGAAGCCTCCTGGTGATCTGGAATCCTAGCCTCTGGTCCTGGCTGTCTAGCTCTCCTCCGCTGCTCTCGCAGTGCTAACAACTCAGCCTGCATGTCACTCATCTCTCGCCTCATATCTCTGATGACTCGGAGAGTCTCTACCATCTGGTCCTGGCGCCTACGATCAGTCTCTCGAAGCGCTGCTAACTCAGTCTGCTGCATATGAAAGCGAGTCTCGTGTACCTGGTGCTGTGTCTGAATGAGAGTACTCTGCAGCTGTAGCTGTGTCTGGTGTGCCTGTAGATAGGTCTCATGTGCATACACATGATCACGATGGGTCTGAGCTCCTGGCATGTGTCGCCTGACTCATCCCACTCGATATTGAGCCCAAGCCTCGCGGGAAGAATAGGCCTCCTCCTTCACCAATCCATACCGTCTCCTGGAGAGTCATCCTATCCCCCATAAGTAAGTCGACCCGCTGCGAGTTCATGTCGACTCGCTGTGATATGCGAGACCTACCATCCTGAGCATCCTCTAGTAGGGCATACAAGTCCTGTGTATCCCGCTCATGGAGCTCAGCAAGCTCTACGACCCTAGTATTGACCTCTCCCACGGTCATAGGTGCTATCTCTGGCACTTGCCTCTGCGGATTACCAAGTATCCCTAAATCCGTACCCAACCATATCTAATCCCCTTTGGTTGCCTTTCTCACACATCTACTCGTGCTAACAAACAAATCAATCCCTTGACTCTGGTAGGTCTAGCAGTAGAACTTTCTCCGATCTCATATCTGGAGCATATAGTGGACAAATGCAACCTCTTGCTGGGAGGCTGCTTAGATTCGGGAATATCATCCCTACGGTCAACAGGTGGTGGTATGGATAGAGGTGGTGGTAGTGGTGGGTTTAATGAAGGTTCGGCTGGTAACTGGCGGCCTGTACACTGCTATCAATGAGTGCTGGCGTGGATGCTGATCTGAGTGTCTGGATTTGGGTTAGACACCCAGATGATGGTGGTAAAGGTGGTGAAATTTGCGTGGAGCATGCACCAGCAAGGGTCCCCTGCAGCGGGTGGTGATAGTAAGATAGGTGGTGATGGTGATGGAGCAGTCATGGCTAGAAGTCTCTCAACTTCTGCCTCTGGTGGAAGGGATATGGAAGTCTGGGCGGCGGATGGTAATCCTGCCCCTAATGGTGAATGTCAGTGGAGGCGTGGTGGTATAAATAGGCTCTGTTTCCTCAGGGTGGGAAAAAGGGTCATCAGCAGGTATGACGTGGTATAGTAGGAAAATCAGCCGGAGCTAAAGTGCTCCTCTTCTCCTCGTCTCCTCATCTCCTCGGTTCCTCATCCTATCCCTGGCGTTTCATCCCTAGAAGACTCGCCGTCCTCTTCTCTCCATCATCTCCACCGTCATAGGTAGTGCACAAACCGGACCATCTCTGTTCATATCTCATACTCCTCCGGATCCTCCTCTAGATCCGACTCAGTAACGTATTCGGGTGACTCAGTAGTAGGTGAATCAATAGGAGGTAACGGCTGTTCCTCAGCCGGAAACTCATGGTTATCCTCCAATGGCATATACTCGGGGTATATAGGCTCTGGCACGTAGTCAGGGCCATGTGCCTGTACGAACATAGGCTCACGCTCCTCCTCATCTTGAGGAACTGGCGGTGTTTGTGGATCCTCTGGGCCTGGTATGTAATCTGGTGATGGTGGGGCTACTGGCTGTAGCGGGAGTCCGTAGTATCCTAGTACGATGACCCGTGGAATGCCTCCCTCCGATATCTCCTCATCATCGGCTCCCCAGAAAGCTATGCCGGGCTCAGAGTCGGTGTAGACGGAAGTGTAGGTAACATCTGACGTCGCAGAAGACATGGTTACTGCAAAAAGTAAAATAACTTATATAAGTATTTCTTATAAGAAAGATCGATATGCTATGTTTGTAAGGCTTTAATAATAAAGTCCTTATAGTAATATACGTAATATCATTTATATACACGTATATTAATTGGGTAAGCACTTAGTACCCTAACCTAGATGCTTAAGCAATGCATGTCATATAAACATATATGCGCTAGAAGTAAACAAGTAAAGGCATGTCATGTTCCCTCACAATATCCTATTTGTGAAAACAGTTTTTGAAAACAGTTTTATAGTCAGACAAAAAAACTTTGACTGGTTCTTTTAAACCTTGGCTTCTGCTACCAATCTGTAACACCCTCAAATTGAGTATGCAGCGGGAATGTTGAATATCTCGAGGCGTTTACAATATTGGGGTCAATAGCACAGATCTGAGAAACGGACTACTAAGCGTCGTTTGAAAAAGATACATTGGATTAACAAAATACTTGTTTGTTACATAAGCTCGTGGCTTCAAATAGTTCAACAAAATAGATAAAGATTCCGGTTTATAACAATTGTCCCCAAAATGTAATAAGACCCCAAATCTTAAGTGTTGACTCTTCAATTATTGACTCCCAATGTATCATCGCACCTCGTGCCTTATTGACCTGAAAAACATGCTTAAAACGTCTAACCATAAGTTGGTGATCATTAGGTTTAAGTAAATCAATTGTAGGACCGAGATTTCCAAGTGCATTGGATTAAGCAACAAATGCAAAATCATAACGTAAATTACGTTTCCAACGCATGACACGAGGCCTCGACATATATGGATGCAAATATTAATTTTGGCCAAACAGGGTCGTGAATGATGTTGCTAACCCTTGTTGTAACTCCCCAGTTCGACCATGGTATGCGTTGTTTCCTTCCCTAGTGATAGCTAGTCACCCGATACGGGGATGTTCTAATCCTATAGATCTATCCATATCATTCGCGCCCGCACAATGTTAATCCCAATCAATCTATGCAATTAACAGTTCATGATCATCGGACATAACGGGATATGGTAACTGTAGGCAAACACGTAATCATGGCATAAAAAAGTAACTTTGCGTTCCAAATTGTAAAACAAGCATGTTATCACCCTAAGGATGTAAATATTTAAATAACTGTAAAGGCATGGGGCTTATGAACTCACCTTAGTCGGTAGTTCTTGATATGATAGTTATATAAAGAAGCAGTGGATACACCGTTAAGTACTAAGTAAGTACACGGCTCAAGTCCTTAGGTTTACACAATTTTAAGCTAACGACTCATGTATAAAATAAATCCCATTTTAAGTTTATATATTACGCTGCTCACTTGTGTGGTGATGCACAAGCTCATTGTTTTTATAATTCGTTGGTTCTCGATAACGTTGAAATCTTATTAATAAATATACTTATTATTAACCGTTGTTTATTAACAGCCTTCGATGTCCGAATAATTAATGTTTGACGACGTGTAGTGTTTTTATTTTATTCCTTTTGTCTTGTACGTAGGGCTTTTAGTTGTTAACCTTTTAGTCCTTTTGGTTTATAAAGTAATTACATTTACGCTTTTAAACTTTCTAGTTGCGAGAAAGAAGTCATAACTAGTCCTTTTTATTCCGAAGTTTAATCCTTAGTCCTTATGGTTTTATAGTTTTCGAAAAGTAATGAGTTTTAATCTTATACTTTTCGTTAATTACAATATCAGTCCCTCTAGTTTCGAATTTAACTTAAAGGTTCAATGTGAGTCCTCACCGTTTAGATATTTACGAATTTCGTCCTTATTGTTTATGAGTTTTCAATATACGCTTTTAACATTTTATTCAAGTTTCGAAAATGGCAAAGTTAGTCCCTTCACCTTCGGTTTTCATATTTTGACCACGAAAAGATTTGAAAATAGTTTTAAATTGCTTTTTATCCTTTAAGTAGGTCATAAGAGTTGTTTTGGCTTAAAATAAGCTTATCGAGCTTATTTTTTGTCTTAGGGGCCCAATGTTGGGCCGTTAAGGTCGTTTAGGTTTTTAACCGATTCTTTTGTTTTACATATGTCAAAAGCCTTCAATAAGCTCATATGGGACTGTTAAGCTTAAAATAAGCTCGACGAGCTTATTGAAGCTTATTTCGAGCTTATTGGGCTTACGGGCCCAATGGCTCAACCCGAATAGAACCCTAAGGGTTCCTTAAGCATTTTAGCTTATTTTCTATCCTAATTAAGCCCAAAGATTCTGTTTTCAGTTTAGCTTATCCAAATAAGCCAATAAGCTTCTGATTGGGCCTGTTTGGGCCTGTTAAGGCCCGATAAGGGCTATAGGGGTTCGGGCTCAATTCTTTTGGGTCCAATGTCTTTGCTAGGATCCTTTGAAGGCTTATAGGCTGTTTAAGCTCGCGAATAAGCTGTGAGAGCTTATTCGTGGCGTATGGCTTATTCTTGTGGACTCGGTAATGGGCTTGAAGGCCCGTTAAGGGTTCGTTTGGCTCAACGACTTGCCAAAGGGTCCATTAAGGTTCTTAGTTTCATTTTAAGCTCAATAAGCCGCGTATAAGCACACGAATAAGCTGTTTAGGCTTATCGTGGCTTATGAGCCTTGTGGGCTCACGAAGATGGGTTGCGTAGCCCACTAAGGGTCCGAATGGTTTATTAGTGAGTTATGGTTCCGTTTAATCGTCTAGCACCAAAGCGAATGTGTTTAACATTTTCTAAGCGCGATCCCTAGCATGCAAACGTTTAATAATGTTGTATACATGTTCCCACACCATCTCGTCGTGTTTACCACAATAGTTTACGTGAAGTTATTTGTCCATGTTCGCGTATAAGAGTTTTTAGTTCACACCGAGTCCAAGTCGATCACTTAACTAGATGTTTTAAGGTTTTATTTGTTGTTAAGCCATGTCCCGTATTTCTTGTACCCCTTTGCACAAGGCAACGCCTATACATGCACATATTTTAACATTACGAAACCATGCATGGGTCGAACCATGCATGCTTGTGCCTACGTTATCCTTGTTACACACAAGGTAACGGGACTCTTTACAACAAGACATGATAAAACGACTAGGATATAGGTAGATGGAAGTTTAGTTCGACTTACAAGGGTCCTAAGCTCTTGGTTTTGGATTGAGAGGCAACCGATATATTGTACTTCAAAACGGCTATGCCACCCTAAGCTTTAAAAGCTTGTATACCCAGTTGGGATCGTGTATTCCTCTTGACCCACCATAAAGGTTCCTTTAGTCATTAGTGACCAATTTGGGTCGTCGTATGGTAGGTTATATCGAGCCGAAGTGTGTACGAGAGAGAATGAACGGTTCTTAGTTTTGAGAGAGTTTAAGAGTCTTGAAAATGTATCAAGTGAGCTTTTGAGTGTGTATTTATAGACAAGAAGTCTAGTTAGTCTTCCTAGTCCACACCCCAAACCGAATCGTGCCCTAGGGGGCGGTTTTGAGGGGATTTAGTTAATCTCACATGGTTTTTGCTAAACCACCATAAGTACAAGTTTTAATGAGCCCTAAGTTGTACAAGATTCACTTAGCTAGCAAATCTTATGTCTTGGTGTGTTGTTCCATTGTTAACCGTGACTAGGAGGAGCAAGGGAAGCAAGTGAGTATTAACCATTGGGTAAGGAACTAGTAGGAGACCATTAGGA
This sequence comes from Tanacetum coccineum, assembly GCA_026074375.1. Classification (NCBI taxonomy): domain Eukaryota; kingdom Viridiplantae; phylum Streptophyta; class Magnoliopsida; order Asterales; family Asteraceae; genus Tanacetum; species Tanacetum coccineum. The sequence goes on along the minus strand of BQNB010004910.1, from coordinate 89,931 downwards.
CATGTTTTAATGACTTAGGATTAGTACATGTACTTTTTTTATAAGATCATTAGGTTGATTTGCTAGTAAGTAATCCACATGGCTAATTTTGTTGTGGGACTTATTGCTATGTTTTCGACACTAAAGTGATATAAACACAAGACTTGATCAAATTTTTGTGTTTAGGCTTTTAAAGTGGGTATTGGTTTGAGTCTAGGTAAGTCTAGGTATTTCCGGGGTGCGTCCAAGTGTATTTTATCGCGAAACGTAACCCTTTTACGTGACCAATAAAAATAAAATACGCGAAGTACATAATTATTCACAAAATAATTATTTCTTACTTGGTTGATGTAAACCTTAATTTATTTGGTGACCGTTTACATTCATTGATTATTTCTAGTCTACGCGGTTTAGCTCAAAAGTAAACATTTAACAGTAAACGCGTATCGGACTAAAATAAATAGTGATCATTAATATAGTCGTACAATGACACGAAAATGGGAAATGTTACAGAATACAAGGTTGTTGAGAAACAGAGTTTGGAACGAGTCCGAAACTAGATGTTGTAGGAGTCATTGAATGAAGCCCGAGTCCTGAACTGAATTGTTCAGAAGCCTAGATTGTCAGCCTCATCGAAGTCACATGAATTATTCTATAATTTTCCGGGTTCTTTTGTTGTAGATTCTGAATGCTTTCTTTGCGAGCGCGTAACCAATGAAAATACCAATGTCAGCTTTTGCATCTAATTTACCCATGTCGTCATTGTCATTGGTAGGATAACAAAGTGCACCAAAGACATGAAAGAATGATAAATCCGGTTTCTTATCTTGCATAAGCTCATATGGAGTTTTATTGTATCGAAGGCGGATTAATGAACGGTTTTGGGTGTAACATTGTACGAGCAGCTTCTACAAGAGTTCGGTTTCGTCTTTCGAAAACGTTGTTCTGCTAAGGAGTGCAGGCAACAGATGTTTGATGTGAGATGCCAACATTTTCATAAAATTCACGAAGTGTCTGATTGACAAATTTGGTTTCATTATATGTTCGAACATTATGGACAGTGGCATTCAAATGAACTTGAATATTTTTTTATGCATTTAATGATGGCCTCAAGAGCTTCATCTTTTTTCCTTAAAAATCTGACCTAAGTAAATCTTGAGTAATCATCGACAATCACTAGGATATACCTTTTCCGGTTAATACTTGCCACACGCATCGGGCTAAACAAATCCATATGCAAAAGATATAGTTTCTCCTGATTAGTATCTTTAACTTTGGGTTGATGAGATGATTTCTCGCTTTTTCCTAATGCACATGTTGAACACAGATGATCTTTCTGAAATTTAAGTCTTGGAATGCCTTGTGCAAGACCGTCTTTAGCTAGCTTGTTAAGAGTACTGATGTGTCGTTATGTAATGTATATTTTATTGATTCAAGTTTTAAATTTATATTTTACCGACTAAACTAAAAACAACACTTTAACGGGCATTGTACCTGATCGGTAGTAGTTTCGTAGTAAGTTAGAGGAGGCGAAACACTTGAAAGCGAGTTAAATCTATCAATTTAATAATATCTTGGGTATCTCAATCTATATTAATTCTATTTATCTCAACCTATTGTCAGTCTTAATCCGAATACTACGGGAGAACAGGTTTGTGTTCAGGCCTGCGAGACTAGCACGGTTTTGGTTAGTGACTACAAATCAACTCTAGGCACTCTTATAACCCACGTAAGCAAATAAACAAACAGAGTATAAAAGACGCGGTTCCGAGCTCAAATATAATAAAATTTATTAACCATTATTAATCCGATTAGAAAGTTGTTTGTTATTTACGTGTAATGATTTCTTCTTCGATTTTGGTGGCATTCATTCTTAATTACTTAGGCGTTACAACATCTACGACCTAGACACATTTACTTTAGTCACAATTAAGCTATCCGCATAAAGCTCCTTATTTGCTGATTATAATCTATCTTAGGGATAAAGCCAATGGTGATCTGTTAAACCCTATCTCATAGAGACTTTAGCCTACTAGGCTTAATGGTAATTTATACAACTAGTAGTTTACTTGTCCTAACTATCAATGAATCAAAATGTAATTTGTGAAATATCTGGCCACTTGTAGTCAACTATGTCAATATAACCATTGGAAATATCCGATTAACTAGTTAAGCCCGAAACGGAATTCTAGACACAGATTTCGAAAGACAATATTTATTGATCCTCATGGTTCTAGATGTCATAATTTACTATCTGGAGAGCTATCCCAGAACTCTAGATATACTAGGTCGTATCACTAGATCCATTTTGAATGATAGGTCTCATACAAAAGCCCGTACTAGCTATAATTGATAAACACATAAACAAGCATTCCACAATAAATCAAGAATCGAGATAAACAAATACAAACATTTAGACTCTTCATAATAATCGGCTACTACCCGAAAGGTTATTAGCCTTTTTCAACCAGCATATATAAAATACAAAAGTAATTATTTAGCCAAGGTAAACTAACCGAGTTAATGAATGATACCAAAAACTGAACGATTACTAAAGTATATATAATTACACGTTGTCTTATATGGAATTGATAACGTTGCTCGACCTCTTCTGCTCTTTTTCTCCTCTGAAAATGGACTTTTATGGTTTAGGTATCGAGAATATGATTTAGCACACTTAAAAATCGTTTTTGAGTTTTCTATTTATAAGGTTTGAAAGTTGATTCGATACGGCGTATCCAAGGATTGGATACGGCGTATTGGGGATTTCATAGAGTAGGAACCACATTTGATATCTTCCAAAATATTCACATACTATATCTTCAATACGGCGTATTGAGTCTCTCTGGATACGGCGTATTGGGCTTTATTCCTTTGTGGTCTTTGGTGAGTGCAGGCACGGATACGCCGTATCTTCCTTGATTGAGACAGCGTATTGGTCTTCAGAATAGTAATCTTCAAAATATCTTCATTTAAGCTTCAGAATGCGCGCCTTTTGCTAACTTTCACCAATTACTCCATAATTACTGCAATTCTCAAATATAAACGATTAAGTAACAATTCTTTGCAATAACGATACAAAATAGGTAAATAACATGGGATAAATTATGCTATAAAATAGACGTTATTTGATGTCATCAAATATCCCCCCACTTGAATCCTACTTGTCCTCAAGTAGCCTTTAGAAGTTTATAAAAATGTATCCCTAAGGATATTTTTTGTTAATGCATTTATTTGATCCATTACAAGTACACAACCAAACACCTTAAGAAATAGGAAGATGAAAACACTCAAATCACTCAACTAATCTATGTGGTAACATGTAACTAAATTGCTCATTTGCTCGGTCATGACGAGTATTCTATCATAAGCTTGGCAAGGATATACATCTCCACTACTAAAGCCAAGGAGTAACAAGTTTATAAAGGTAAATATGGGTTTTTGTATGGAAAGGATTACGATTGATCATTCTACAATCTTTCACCAGAAGTACCACTCCAACAAGGCAGCTAAAGCACACATACATGGCCGTAACGACAGAATAGACATGTGTGTTTGATCACATCCTCATTCGAATTTAACCAACGGTTAGGATGAAGAATGATATAGGGTAGGAACCTTCTAACTTTCACCAAAAGTCATAAACCAACGAGGCAGCTAAGACATGCATACATGGCCGTAACGACGGAATAGACATGCACGCTCGAACAAGTCCTCATTCGCGTAAAACCAGCGGCTAATCATCAGGTGAGAGGGAAGTAAATTATTGTTAAATAAAAATCAAGAAACAAATAGATTAAGCCTAAAGTACAAGTTGCTAGACACTTTTTCCCGACCGTTACCATGATAAAGACACAACTATTTACAACATCTTGATCATCGATAAAAAACAACAACCTAAGTTGGCGTTCCCGTAACGGTCAACTTCCCAATCATCCCAAAACTTTACATTACTTACAAGGTAAGGTGGCGATCCTTCCCTTTCTACAAACACTTACATCGTTGATTTTTTTAGACGTATCAACGAATAATCGATCCTTCGTGTAATTCCTTCGGTAGCTACGAAACGATTATCTTCAAACTTTCCTTCTTTTTTTTATTATAATTTTTCTCATTTTTTATCATTTTTTTTGCAATCTAACTATATACGAAACTCGGAGTAGTTTCACCATCTTCACGATCATAATAATTCTGGATAATTCCTTCACTCTTCGGATTCACCATTAATTGTGATGGTAGTAAAATCACATGAGTTTTGACTACTAATATACATTCCCATTTGCAATGTGTAAATTTCCAACCGCACCAAAGATAGAAAATGACACAAGACTCAGGAAATACAAACTTTACACTTTAAGCAACTAGCAACTGTAAATTAAACTTTTCTAAGATTGTTGGTTAGGTGCTAGGGTGTACGAAACAAATAGTTGGTGTAATTCCTAAAGGATTGGCTCTACGGGTTTTTCTAATGGATCTTCACTCTAAAGATGAGAGTGGAAAAGGGTTTAAACTGGAGGTTAACTAACCGGTGTAGTTAGTTAATAAACAACATGTAAAGGCGATTTGGGTGTAATCCTAAAATTTACCAATTTAAACAAGTTACTCCAATTAAATCTATAATACTCATTATTGTGGTCTTGAGTGATATACCAAGCCAAGTTCTAAAGTCTACAACATCACCGGCACACTCATATTTTATGGAATTTGGGTAAACATTTGGAAACGGAAAGGCTAAATCCTTACAATATCTAACAAGGGTTATTGTGTGCGGGTTATGTAACATGTAATTTCACAAAAGTATGCTTGAATTTTTTTTAAAATTTGAGCATAATTTAAGCATTTTAGTGTGAAAAATAGGACAAGTAAACATTCTAATTCCATCCCCCCACTTGAATTATACAACGTCCTCGTTATAGATATAAAACATTAAATACGAGGAATTTAAAAGAATTTAGAATGAGCAACTCCCAGAGTATTGCTTGGTAGATTCGCCATGTTGAGTTTTTATGGAGCATGATTGTGTGCGAGAAAAAAAGTTGTCGAATCCTAGCACGAACGCCCACTTGAAGAATTCTAAAAAAATATTCATTTTCCCACCAACTACGTCTATATTTATATCATGAGTCCTGTTTAAAATATAGGAAAATCGGTGTTAATCATCTTGGTACCTCGGTTAATTTAAACTAAACTAACAAAATACGGCGTCAGTTTTATGGATACGGGTTTCAGGTTAGTGAATTCGCCGTATTCCAGAGCTGACAATACATGTTTTTAAAGCGCAATAAAACTAAAAACTGGATAACGCCCAAAATTAATTCGCCTCCGTATGTAGGAGGGGATTGCAGTATTGATGTTGGGAAGATAGTACTCGATAAAATTAAATACAATTCAGGTTGTCTCCGGGAAGACTGTTGTTTACAGCAAAGTCTTTAGTTAGACTTGTCTTCGGCTTCTTTTCACTATTTGGTGCGCGTCACCTTCCATCCTTCGTCCCATTTTTCTGAAAGATTTCTTGGTAAGCTCGGCACGCCTTCTTTCTCCTGGTGATTGTTATGTCATCGTATTCGATCTTTCTTTCACAGTAAACATACTCTTCATCATTAGTAACATATATTTGATCATCATATATCTCCTTATATTGCACACTGGCAGCTCATGCACTTCACATAATTCTTTACTCTTATTATCTCTATGATTTGTCTCATTAGCATCATCGTAGTTTGCATTTATGTTCCATCGTCTCATTTGTTCGTAACGTGATTCATCAACATTCTTTTTGATAAATCCTTCATGACTTAGCTTTGTTTCTTCAAAGCCTCATCTTAAGTTTCATATCTTCCAAAAGCCTGTAACATTGTAATTCTGACTAATGGAGTTTTTGGTTTCCAATAATGTATAGTTCGGGTAAGTTTCCTCCATTACAGTATCCATCATTCATCCAACTACATGTTGGCCATTCCGAACATCCAGTCTTATAATTGAAAGGCTTGCAAGTATGTTTAACTGGAGTGGGTTTGGTCTAAACTCCAGCGTTAGTCCATGGCTTCTCATCTACCCATGGTACATCCTTTTTCTATTCATAGATCCAATCATCCTTGTAATCTTCATAGGTTTTGAATCCCTCAATGTCCTTAGTAAGTAAGTCTGGATCGATTTGTAAAAGATAGTTAAATTCTTTGAATGCCTTGCACATAGGTTGTTTTCTAAAATCAATATATTAGTTGTCGATCCTAAAGAACAGTCTGCAACTTCATCTTTCATTATCAGAAATTACTTCATCGTGAGTCAATTCTCATCTCCTTAATCTAGTAATTCTATAATGCTTTTATGTATAACGATCCATTGTTCATGTATTTGAAAAAAACTTCGATCCCAACCATTCAGTAAATGCAACATCAGCCGGATCATCTCCCATTCAACATTTGCTTCATGCTTCCGAATCGATTATCCATTTTCAAGTCACGTGGATGGTAGCGACTTCAAACTTCATATACGTGGAATAGAATCATATTCCCATTCCGCTTAATGCTTGATTCAATTGTCGAAACTTCAAGTGATGCATCACAAGTGAGCGGAACATCTTTGACCTTAACGTCCTTAATTTTCTCAAACTCTCCTTTAATAACCTTTGTCATTCTTACTGAAAAATATCCAGAAGATTATCAGTAGAACCAGCGGAGAAAGGTATATAAAAAATTTGGGCTTTAAGTTCGAGTATGGAAAAGAATTTTATCAGATGACCAATACACTGTATCCAATGGAAGTGGATACGCCGTATTAATCAGTTGGAATGGATACGCTGTATTGGACTGAAAACTGGATACGCCGTATCCGATGGAAGTAGATACGCCATATTCAATTGTCGACCAGAACAGTGTATTTAAGATAAACAATTTAAATGCGCAAATAATTAAACACACAAATATATACAAGCAAACAATTAAATACAAATATACAAATATTACAGATATACAAGAATATACACTAATCTAAATTACACTAATCCTACGGGTTAAATCTAATTTAATGTTAAAAACAAAAATATCAAAATAAAAATCAAGATTAATTTTCACTCCCCGGCAGCGGCGCTAAAAACTTGATGAGCTGTCATTGTATGGTATATTTAAGATGATTCAAATTTAAATTTATATTTTGCCGACTAAACCATAAACAACACTTTAACGGGCAGTGTACCCAATCGGTAGTAGTTTCGTGGTAAGTAGGGTGTCGAACACTTGAAGCGAGGTTAAATCTATCAATTTAATTAATATCTTGGTTATCTAATCTATGTTAATTCTATTCTATTCTAAACCTATGTTAAACCTATGTCAGTCTAAATCCTAATTCTAACGGGAAAAGGGGGTTTTCAGCCTGAGAGACTGGCACGGTTTGGTTGGTGTCTATAATCAATTCAAGGCACTTTTACCCACGCAAGCTAATTAACAAAAGATAAAAGAGCGGTCGAACCTTATATAAGAAAACTGTATTAACCATTATTAATCTGATTAGAACGTTGGTTTGTTTATTTAGTGCAATGATTTCTTCTCTCGAGGTGGCATATCATTCTTAAGACTTAGGCGTTACATCATCCTAAGACCTAGACACATTAATTCTGTCACAATTAAAGCATCCGCATAAAGCATCCTTATTTGCTGATTATAATCTATCTTAGGGATTAAAGCAATGGTGATCTTGTTAAACCCTAGCTCATAGAGACTTTACCCACTTACCGCTTAATGGCAATTTATACACTAGTAGTCCACTTGTCCAACTATCCAATGGAATCAGAACGTTACTTGTTGAATTATCTAGGTCACCTGCTAGTCAACACGATCAATAAACCATTGGCAATATCCAATTAACTAGTTAAGCCCGAAGCGTATCCTAGACACAGACTTAGAAGGACAATATTTGTGTAACTATGATTCTAGATGTATAAATCACTATATGGAGAGCTATCCCAGTGTAAAGTGTCATATCTATGAGTTTACTTCTTACATACTTGCTTATATATGGAAGACTAGTCAATAAAGATGCAATAGTGGTCAAAGACACACTTCATGGTCTTAAGAAGATTTTGGTCAATGGAACAAAAGATGACTAGTTTTAAATGCAAGGATGGATGTACATGACCAAAGTAGTACGATTTTTCTAAATAACCTTGCATACATTGCACTAATTTCGGCATATTTATGTTATACATGATATATTTTTGTAACTTTTATGTATTGGGTATAAAATGTGGGTATTTTGTTGAAGCAGTAGAATATTTTTTGTGGGTTCCGGTTATGCCTAAACTGACTTTATCCGAAACGTAACAAATTACGTTAACTCATAAAAAAAAATGACAAGGATCATAATTATCTCAAAATAATTATTTAATACTTGAAATTGATGTAAACACTTAATTGTTTGATGCCCATTTACATTGAAACGCTACTTTTTACTAATACGATTTAGCTTAACATTTTACATTAAAAGAAACGCTTACAATACACAAGGTACATAATGGATTTATCGATGACGTCAATGACTTGAAAACACAGGGTTTATAGGATTTGATATGACAACCCCGTTTGGTATGAGTAGCGCTCACTGTGCCGGATGCCGGACCACAAACCGTAATACATTTCGGATTGGATTTGGCGGTTTAGACATCATTCACGGAATTTATTGGCAACTTATTGCATTACAAACATGTCTAGAATTCATTGTCATGAGCTTAGAAAAACGTAATACTTTTTAAATGATGTTTGCCGCACTTTGTTTTCTTACTCATACAGAAAGGAAAAGGATCATGAATCTTGCGATCCTACAATGATTAACAATAAACCAATGAATTCACCAACTTATGTTGATACGTTTTAAGCATGTTTTTTCTCAGGTCAAGAAGGCACGAGGTCCAGTGAAACATTGGATGCATATTTGAAGAGTCCATATCAAAGATTTAGGGTCTATTACATTATGGGGACGATTGTTATAAACTGGAAATCTTTATTATACTGTTGATCAATTGAAGCCATGACTTATTTAACAACCAAGATTTGTTAATCCAATGTATCTTTTCAAATGACACGTTTAGTGGTCGTTCTCATATCTTGTGCTATTGATCTATGAAGTAACGCCCTCGGATATACATTATATTCCGCTGCTACCCAGATTTGGGGGTGTTACAGATTGGTATCAGAGCCAAGGTTATAGAGAACCAGGTCAAAAGTTTTTGTCTGGACTATAACCATTTTCAAATACTATTTTCACAAATGGGATTTGCACGGGATATACATACATTACTTGTTTGCATCTAGGATATATGTTTACATGACATGCATTGTTTTAGCATTAGTAGTTACTAAGTGCTTGCATGATTGGATATATGCGTATATGAAATATATTACGTATATTACTATAAGACTTTTATAAGTAAAACTTATAGATATAACATAGAGACCACTCTTATAATTAAAATTTAAAGTCCATTATCATACCTGAACTCTCTTATAATAATACTATATAAGCACTTTTTTGTTTTTTATACGTATCAAGTCTATCTGCATCATCTGTCGGGTTACCTACACATCCGTCTACAAAACCGACTCGTAGCCCAGTAGAGCCTTCTGGTGACCGATGATGAGGAGTATCAAGAGGGAGGCATTCCACGGGTCATCAGTATTAGGATACTAGGACTTCCATACAGCCAGAAGCCCCACAGTCACCTGACTACATATCAGGTCCTAGAGGATCCACAGACACGCCAGTCCTCAGGACAATGATGAGCGTGAGCCTATGTCATACCAGCACATGCTCCTGACTACGTGCTAGATCCTAATACCCTGAGTATATACCTTGGAGAAGAGCATGAGTTTCCAGCTTAGGATCAGCCATTACTCCTGTTGATTCACGCTACTCTGAGTCACTCGGAATATGTTACTGAGTCGATCCGAAAGGATCCAGAGAGTACGAGGATATGAGACAGAGTATGGTCCGGATTGACTATCCAATGAGACGGGAGATGATGGAGATGATGGAAAAAATTTATAATGGCAATCATCCTAGTGTTGGGGGGGGGGGATTTGAACGCCATGATGAGGATGCGGACGAGGAGGAGGAGGAGCGCTTAGCTCCGGCCGAATCTGCTGATGTTGTACCTACTGATGAGCCTGTTTCCCCACCTGAGGGAACATAGCCTATTATACCAACCACCCTCCACTGACATACTATGGGGCTATAATTACGGTCCAGCCTCAGACTTCCAAATCCGCTTCCACCATAAGGCAGAGGTCGAGAGACTTCTGCCATGACTACTTCCATCACATCACCACCTATCTCACTATCACCGACCCCTGTAGAAACGCCTTGCTAGTGCATGCCCCACCTGCACATTCATCACCACCACCTGTGCCATTACCATTACTACCATCATCTGGGTGTCTAACCCAAATCCAGACACTTAGGATAGCATCTACTCAGGCCCTTATTGATGCAGTTACTGTCGCGTTACCATCACCTCCACTACCACCACTACCACTATCTCTATACATACCACCACCTGTTGACCACAGGGACAATATTCCCGAGTCCAAGTAGCCACCTCGTAAGAGGTTGTTTTTGTTCCACTCTAGCCTCAGATACGAGATCAGGAGAGTTCGTACGCTAAACCTTCCAGAGGTCGGGGATAATTATGAGTTTGTCAGCACAGTAGATGCTGAAGAGAGGCGACAGGGGATTAGAGATGTTGGGTACGACATTAGGGATACTTGGGTAGATCCGATAGAGGTAGTTCCTGAGATAACACATATGACCGTGGAAGAGGTCAATACTAGGGTCCCAGAGCTTGCTGAGCTCCATGAGCATGATACACAAGACTTGTATACCTTACTAGAGGATGCTCATGATAGTAGGTCTCGTATATCACAACGAGTCGATATGGACTCGCAGACGGGGACGACTATACTTATGAGGGATAGGATACACTCTAGGAGACATTATGGATGTGGAATAGGAGGCCTAAGCTTTCTCGAAGAGGCTGGCTCACTCGATAGGATTGAGTTAGGCGACCCATCAGGAGCTTCAGACCCACCGTGATCATGTGTATGCACACGAGACCCATCTCTAGGCACACCAAACACAGCTATAGCTGCAGGGTACTCTTATTTAGACACAACATCAGGTACTTGAGACTCGCTTTTAGATGCAGCAGGCTGAGATAGCAGCGCTTTGAGAGACTGACCGTAGGCGTCAAGCACAGATGGTAGAGACTCTCCGTGTGATGAGAGACATAAGGCGAGAGATGTGCGACATTAGACCGAGTAGTCTAGCACTGCTAAGTACAGCGGAATAAAAAAAAAGGAGGAAGCTAAGACAGCCAAACCAGATGCTAGGATTCCGTATCACCAGGATGCTTCAGGGGATGCGGACAGTCACGTCTATGATTAATGTTATCTTCTCTTGCAAGTCATGGTATCAGGCAGGTTAAGTATTAGGGGTTTTTCCCCGCTAGCATAGCCTTAGATCTTTTGTATTGTATTTTGTGTAATCAGACAACTATTTCATGTAAAATTTTCAAAGTTATAAATGAAATAGATGTGTTATGTTGTACTATATACCTCTCTTGTGTTGTTATCCCATCTATACATTATTATATTTCTGTCAAAATTAATGACCTCACTAGTTGTCTCTTGTGTCTAGACAATCATGGCACCTGCGACAGAACGAGGACCGAATACTACCCTAACAACACCAACCCAAACAACAAGACTTCCAAATCCATGCAAGAAATGATTGGTATCAAGCCCTTCTGGCGAAACTCCACTAATTGGATGATGGAAGCCACATTTCATACGGGTAACCTAAGGAAATGTGAGCAAAACACACTCCCTTGTTTTTATGCTGACTTCAGAAGTATCAACTTGAACTTCAAGGGATGGAGGCGTTGGTCGAATGACTGGTGTATGAAAAGATGGAGTCAGTTTTCAATATCAGTGGTTGTGCTATTGAGAATCAGGTGAAGTTTGCCACCTGCACTCTGTTAATGCTCTTTGGACCTTGGTGGAATGTCAGATAAGAACCTAGCCTACGCTATGCAATGACTTAGGAATACGCAAGAAAAAGATGAGGATAAGTAATTGTCCGCAGTGTGAAAATCAGAAATTAAAATCGAGTTGTGGAACCTAAAGTCAGGGAAAGATGATCCAGCATACACATAAAACAAAAAAAAAAAAAAAAAAAAAAACATAATAAAATAAAACCCCAAAAATAAAAGACGATCCAAGAGCTAACCCTGATATGTACCAAGTTTGTTGCCAATGAAACCGAGAAGTTTGACAAGTACATCAGTGGACTTCCTGACAACATTTATGGAACCTCAAATCTGCCAGACCCAAGACGTTAGATGAGACTATTGAGTTGGCCAATGACTTGATGGATCAGAAACTCCGCACCTACGCAGAAAGGCAGTCTGACAACAAAAGGAAGGCTGATATCATCCAGAAACAACCATGGTCACCAACAACAACCCTCTTAAGAGGCCTGAATGTCGTCAAGGTCTACAATATGGGGACAGGCGAAAAGAAGCCGTATGGGGGATCTTTGCCTAAGTGCACCAAGTGCCATTTTCATCACAATGGCCCGTGCACCCAGAAGTGCCACAAGTGTAACAAGGTAGGGCACTTTGCCCGCGATTGCAGGAGTACTGGCAACACAAACATTGCTAATACTCAGAAGGGCAATGGGGCAGCTCCCAAGGGGAATGGTTGTTTATTGAGTGTGGACACTAGGTCATTTCAATAAGATTACCCTAAAGTTGAGAAAACTGATGGAGGGAAGTGAATGCACAAGGCCTGTTTTTATGCAGGTTGGAATTGCAAGAAGAGAGGAATGCATTAGGAAACCCAGATTCCAATGTTGTTACGGGTACGTTCCTCTTAAACAACCCCTATGCATCTATCTTATTCGACATTGGTGTCGATAGAAGTTTTATATCTACTGCATTTAGTTCCCTGATTGACATTGTCCCAACTCCATTAGATAATAGTTATAATGTCGAATTAGCTGATGGGAAAATAGTCAGGATAAACAACGATAAACGAGGTTGCACTTTAAAATTTCTAGACCACCACCGTCCACATAGATATAATCCCAGTAGAAATGGGAATTTTGACGTCATTATCTATGGGCATGTTAAGAAGATTCACGCCTGTGATCGTGTGCATGAAAAACTGTTCGAATTCCCGTATAGGAAGAAACTTGACTTTTTGTGCACGAAATTAGCAATGAGAAGAATCCCGTTGGCAGATATCTCATAATTCAGAGAAGCTCAATAGTACATGGCAAAAGATGCCAGGTCATTCTTGTGCGCAGATATCCGCCAAGAAAATAGGAGGATAAGTCAGAAGGAAAACAAATTAAGGACGTACCAATCGTCTGAGACTTTCCTGAAGTGTTTCCCGAGGACTTGCCATGTCTTCCTCCGGCTCGACCAGTGGAATTTCAGATCGATCTAATTCCAGGAGCCGCACCCATAGCTCAAGCACCGTATCGATTATCTCTATCCGAAATGAAGGAATTATCGGAGCAACTACAAGAGCTTTCTGACAAAGGATTCATAAGACCTAGTTCCTCACCTTGGGGAGCCCCAGTCCTGTTTGTCAAAAAGAAGGATGGGTCATTTAGGATGTTCATCGACTACCGTGAGTTAAATAAACTGACAGTGAAGAATCGTTATCCACTCCTAAGGATCAACGATTATAATTGATCAACTCCAAGATCCCACTTAATTCAAAGAAAGATTTGAGATTCCAGGATAAACACCACTTAGGGTACGAGAACAAGACATTAAAAAGACGGCATTCCAAACTCGGTATGGTCATTACGAGTTCCAGGTTATGCTATTCGGACTGACAAACGCACCTGCGGTATTCATGGACCTCATGAACCGAGTATGCAAGCCTTGCTTGGATAAGTTCGTAATTGTCTTCATCGATGACATACTTATTTATTCAAAGGACGAGAAAGAGCATGAAGAACATCTCAAGGCCATTTTGGAATTGCTTAAGAAAGAGAAGTTGTATGCCAAGTTTTCAAAATGTGAATTTTGGATTCCGAAGGTACAATTCTTAGAATGTCATTGACAGCAGAGGCATACATGTGGAACGCAGCCAAATAGAATCTATAAAAGATTGGGCATCTCCTAATACACCAACAAGATCCGCAATTTTTAGGTCTAGCTGTTACTATCGAAGGTTCATCGAAGGATTTTCAAAGATTGCTAAATTAATAACAAAACTTACTCAGAAAGGAATCAAGTTTGACTGGGGTAAAAAGGAAGAGAACGCATTTCAGTTGATAAAGCAGAAGTTGTGCAGTGCACCAATTATGGCTTTACCTGAAGGAAGCGAAGACTTTATGGTCTATTGTGCTGCTCAACACAAGGCTAGGCGCTGGTTTTTGTTGATGCAGAAGAGAAGTGATTGCCTATGCTTCCATAAGAATAACTACATCACTCCTGATTAGCACTAGGATCGTGATAATTTCTCTAAAGAAATGGAGACATCTAACTATAATGGAAACCATATTGCCACCTTGTTCACCGACCAAAAAGCATATAACACATTATCGATCAAAAGGAGCCTTACATGAGGCAACACCGTTTGCTTGAATTGCTAAACACTACAATGTGACATTGCTTATCATCCAGGGAAGGCGAACGTAGTGGCTATGCATGACCGTAAGGAACGGATTGAGCATTACGGTTCGAGCCTTGGGTTATGACTATTAGGCCTTAAATCCTTCCAAAATGAATTTAGTAAGCTCATGATTCGACGCCCAGAAACCAAGAATTCTTGTGAAAAGAAATGTAGGCTTTATGTATAAAAAAGGATATACCCAGGGAAAGGTTGGAACCACGTCCGATGGACTTTATGTTTACACGGCAGGAGTTGGTTACCTTGCTATGGAGATTTAAGATCCGTGATTATGCACGAATCTCACAAGTCAAAATACTCTATCCATCCAGGTTCCGAAAAGATGTACCAAGATGTGAAGAAACTATATTGGTGGCCAAACATGAAGCTGACATCGCCACTTATGTTAGCAAGTGCTTGACGTGTGCAAAGGTTAAGGCCGAACACCAAAGGCCATCAGGACTGTTAGTACAACCAGCAATACCCGAGTAGAATAATAAATCAGATGGATTTTTATCTCAGCTTCCTAAGTCGTCACAAGTTTGACATCACCATCCACCATCTGGTGATATTAGATTCGACTTACAAAATACTTGCCCACTTCTTGCCAAAAAGGGGATGAATGATCCATTAGACAAATTGGCAAGTTGTACTTGAACAGGATAGTAGCAAGACAGGGATACCTGCTTCGATTATCTATGATCGTAGATGGAGATTCACATCCCAATTTTTGGAAATCAAATTCAGAAAGCTTGGGTATAGACTAAGCATGAGCACTGCATATCATCTGAAATCAAATGGCCAGAGATAGAGAACTATCCAAGCTCACGAGGACAGGCCTACGTGCTTGCGTGATTTGATTTTGGCAAGGGATGGGTTAGGCATTTTTCCACTTAGCCGATTTTCATTTAACAACATTATCACGCAAGCATAAAGGCCGCCCCTTATGGAGGCACTGTATGTCCTAAAATGTCGATCCACCGATGTGCTGGCTGAAGTGAGAAGCTCAACTGACTGGTCCTGAAATGATCCAAGAAACAACGGAAAAGGATCGTCCTGATCAAGCAAAGGATGCACGCTCTCAAATAGATAAAGAGCTACTCGGATCGGTAATGAAATCCGATTGATTCAAAGTTGGGGATAGGTTAACTCAAGTCTCACCCGTGGAAAGGGTTTACGATTCATAAGCTGGCAAGCTGAATCCAAGATACGTCGGACCTTTCAGGGTGCTAGCCAAAGTTGGGAAAGTTGCCTACAAGCCGGAACTTCCCCAAGAATTGAGCAGAGTTCATCATACTTTCCATGTGTTTAATCGAAGAAAAGTATACGCAGACGAACCATTAGTTCATTGCCGTTTAAGAAGGATTCACATTGACGATAAGCTCCAGTCTGTGGAAGAGCCCATTGAAATCAGTGAACGGAGAACAAACGATTGAAGTAAGCGCGATACCATGGTTAAGGTTCGTTGTGAACTCTAGATGTCCTAGTCACCTGGAATGTGAAGATTCGTTCAACGAAAAACCCCAACTTGTCACAAACACGGTTTCAGTCATCCACGAAACAAGGTCTTAAACTTTGAGGAGCAAAGCTCTTTTAATGGTGAGACTGTAACATTTTCTCAATTCAGGTCATTTACGACTCCTATTAATTCGTCACTATTACTTTGGTCCGATACGCGTTTTACTTTAAATTAACTTTTAAGCTAAATCGCGTAGACTGGAAATAATCATTTAATGTAAACGGCCATCAAATAAATTAAGGTTTACATCAACCAAGTAATAAATAGTTATTAAGGAGATAATTATTAACCTTGCGTATCTTTTTTTTATTGGTCACGTAAAAGTGTTACGTTTCGCAATAAAATACATTTGGACACACCCCGAAAACTAACATACCTAGATCCAAACCAATAACCACATTTGAAACCTTAAACACAAAAATTAAATCGAATTCTTGTGTAAAACCCACAATAGCCTAATTATGAGTAAACCTAAAACAACTAGAAATCTTCAAGATATTGCAACGTACTGTAAAACCCATTTAATTAAACTTGGGTACTTAGTTCCCTAGCTAACAAATACACAATGGTAATAACCCCTTACTTCCTTTGTGCATCTTGATGTCGCGGCTAGGCAAGAAACATACACACAAACCATAAGATCTCTATATCTAGTGTAATCTTGTACTTAGATTGAGCAATTAAGGAGTGTACTTGGTGGTTTTAACAAAACAATGAGTAACCAACTAGAAACCCCAAAAACTACTTAGATAGAGCATGGTTTAGGGTTTAGGTATGTGACTAGGAAATATAACTAGCCTCATTGCCTATAAATACACACTCACATCTTACCATTTAACACTCTTGCAATTCACAAAACACTCAAACAGCTAATCACATACTTGTTTCTCTTATTCGGGTCACAAACCGCAAGCAAACACTCCCCAATATCTCTTTTGAAGCCCATGAAACGATAACTAAGTGTTACTTAACAAGCATATAAGGAGGTACACGAGCCAAGGGTTGGCATACATTGGGTATACGATCGGGTATACGCTTGGGGTTAGCATTCCATACGTCCAATACTCGTCAACCAAGTCGCTAAGACCCTTTGTAAGTCATGTACTAAACTTATACGTACTCGTATCATGCATTCTTCCTTTATTTACTAGTCTTTAATCACGTCAGTTTGTAACTAACGAGTTCATGTGAACAAATATGTGCATGAGACAACCAAGCATGGTTCACGCACATATATATACTCGTGTACTACTTGTGTGGTGCTAAAACTTAATAAAACGTGTAAGACATGATTTAATAACAAGCTAAGGCTAAGTGTTTTTGTTTAAAATACAAGTGTGAGAACAAACATGGACACCAACACGTACCAACGAGATTTTCACGAAACTCATACGTAAACATTTCGCGTACACTTAATAGTTTGGCTAGAAGAGAATAAAAGTCGCTTAAATAATGCATGTACGACTCGAACCCTCATATAAGCTAACGGAACTCATCGTGATTGCTAGGAGCTATAACGAAATCCTAAGAACACCAAGGTGCTTAACGAGCCACTAGAGTCTCGTTAAACCAAGAAACCCAAAGTTGGGCTCAATAGGCCTAACTGCCCATTAGTTAGGGTCCATGGCTAAACATTAAGCTCACATGAGCTTATTGAGGGATCAAAAGGGCTTATTGAGGGCCCAACAAGCCCGTTAACGAGCTTAATAGCTTATTTGAATAAGCCATACAATACAAGCAGCATAGACAGGACTATAGGTGCTTATTGAGATGAGAATATAAGTTGGAATACTTGGTAAAGACCTTTTTCAACCTTTCAGGTTAAGATCATTGGGGTATCAAGCCCAATAAGCCCGAATAAGCTTAAATAAGATCACCCGAGCTTATTTTTCAACTTAACGGTTTTATTTAAGCTTATTTAAGTCAAATAAGAGCTTATGAGCTTATTTATTTAATCTTGATTGACATTTATTATCCCCTTGATGGGTCTTAACGGACCCAATAAGCCCCAATAAGCTCAAATAAGCTCATTCGAGCTTATTTATAAGCTGCCAATGGCTTATGTAGCTTATTGGAGTTAATAAAATCTATTGTCACTTCTTAGATCTTAATTGGAGTTAAAATGCGATTTTTACAAGTTAAGGGACTAAAAGTGTCAATTTATAAACTCAAGGGTTAAAACTGTCAAAAACTATTTTAGAAAGGTCTAGGGACTGTTTTAGACATTCTAAAACTCAAAGGGCTTTTTAACACATATAAGGACCAAATATATTTTGTAAAGTAGAGGACTAAAAGTGTAATTAGGGAAACCTAAGGGTAAATGTAAATAAGTATATTAACATAAACACAAGGCTGATTTTGAAATTAATAGAAAACCTAAGGTATTTATAAACAAAAGTGATTCATATACACTTAACATATCATACGAATTATATTAGGAAAATATACAAGTAACCTACGAGTTTAATAAATATGAATATTTATTAATACTTAATAATACGTAGACAAGAACGTGTGCATTTGTATACCTTCCCAAGAGCCATCAAACAATTTCAAATACGATAAATATGTGCACCACCATACAAGTGATAACAGAATATATATTAACTAGCAATTTATTATAGTTTATACATTAAGTCTTTAGCCTAAATTTGTAGACTAAGACTGGCCGTATTTACTTTTATGTATTTGACGGAGATTCATTACGTGGATATATACTATCATTTCAGAGGACATTTACATAAGGAGATTCATAAAGCCCTATGTATTAGCATTATATAAAATGATTTTACATCTTGGGTGAAACATGCTTGTTTTTATTACTAAATTTACCCCCCCCCGCAAAAAATATAGTACAGTTTTATACTATGATTACGTGTTTGTCTAAGTAGCGATAACCCACTGAGCCCTTTATCATGAACTGTTAATCACTAAGTTGTGAGCGCGAGTGTTATAAATAGATCTATTGGGATTGACATCCCCGTTTTGTGTGAGTACGCACACTGTGACTGGTGCCGACAACAAACGTATACATTCCGATTGGGTGTTCGGTTAAAAGCATCAATCACGGGCATTTATCTGGCAATATATTGCATTTCATACCTGTCTATCTTCAGAGTCATGAGCATTGGAAAAACTAATTACTTTTGATATTTGCATTGTTGCTTAATCATAACACTTGGAAATCAAAAGCGTCCTATAATTGATTTACATTCAACCTGGAATTCAACCAACATTATTTGGCAGTTTAAGCATGTTTTCTAGTTCAATAAGGCCCTAGGTGCAGAGATACATTGGAAGTCAATAATTAGAAGAGTCATAATAAAGGATTTTGGGTCTTATTATAATTTTGGGGACAATTGTTAATAAACCGAAAATCTTTATATATACTGTGAACATTTAAGCCATGAGCTTAATGTAACAACAAGTATATTGTTAATCCAATGTATCTTTTTCAAACTGACACGATTTATGTGGCGTTCTCAAAATCTAGTGCTATTGATCTATGAAGTAAAACGCCTCGGAAAATACATCATATTCCTCTGCTAACCCAGATTAGGGTGTTACATACTTTATTGGTAAAAGGCTTGCATTCCATGTTGTTGAATGGTTGTGCGCAACAATTGGGAAAAGTATGGATTATAGAAGGTAACAATGGTTAAAGGTTAATTTTCTTTTTAAGTTTCCTTCTATTGAGAGTGTTGAGTCTGTGCTTCACAATGGTCCATAGATGATCCGTGGAATTCCTATTTTTCTTAACAAATAGTTGCTCTCCGTGAGTCTTCTTAAAGAAGAATTATCGCATGTTCCAGTTTGGGTAAAGTTTTATGATGTACCGTTGGTTGTTTACATATCGGATGGATTAAGATTGATGGCTACGAAAATTGGTATTCAAACGATGCTTTATTCGTACACGAATTCCATATGTTTGGAATCATGGGGGCGTAGCAACTATGCAAGAATCCTAATTGAAAATAATGCTTGCAATGACTTTATTGATCATTTGGTGATGGCTGTTTCAAACCTTGAAGGAAGTGGTTATACGAAAGATACTATTCGTATGGAATATGAGTTGGGAACAACTCATTGTAAGTACATGTTGGTGCAACAACATATGACTAGATTTACCTTTATTGTTTATAATGACAAATAAACGTTTGCAACAAGTAAAATAACAAACGATAGCCAAAATCCAGAAAACTAGATTTGTGAATCTAGCGCGCTGGTCACGCGTAAACATGTGGCTAGCGCGCCACTCACGGCATATGTTTTTACAGATTTTATTTTGTCGGCTTTTCTCTTACCCGACACATGTGGAAACTTCATAAAGGATTAAAAAATAAACACCCCCCCCCCCCAAATGGGTCGTCAGCGGAATAAGGGCCGGGGCGTGTTTACTTCAAGATTATTCCCCCCCCCAATTAAAGCCACAAGATATATAAGAACACGACAAACAAGTCGTTTAAAATGAAACATTGGATTTAATTGAAAGAAGTTAATACAAACAGCATATATGCTTTTTTTATTTTATTTTTTTACTTGTCCATAGTTTTGAAATTATAAAAGTTGACAAATACATTTCCAAATATGAAGCAACCTAAGTCTTTAAGGCGTGCATCAAAACATAACCCAATGCATCCTTTGCATCCAGCTATTGCTCTCCTGAAAAACATTGCTGAAATAACGTCAACAAATAGTTGGTGAATTCAAGTTTTGCATAACCATAATATGCAGAGACCGCAAGACTATTTAGTGATAGATGCAACACATGCAGTTCTCACAACAACTAGATTACATTTACACTAAGCTTCACGACAACTGAAGCTCGACCGAACTTACTGCAATAAACTATATATTGCAATTTCTCCCGATATAAGATGGTCAACCGAAAACCATCTTAAATTCGACAAGCTATAACGTTCGTTCTTGTGATAGCAAGTCCACCGAACGGGGAGTCTTTCCTGAATAGATCTATTAAATAACATTCGCGCTCACATAATGAATTCCCAACTACAAAAGCAAAGACAGTTTCATGATAAAAAGGGTCAACTTGGGTTATCGCTACTTAGGCAACATGTAATCAATACTTGCGACCAATATATAAAATAGAAGCATGTGTCCACCCCCATAAATATAAATCATTGAAATCGTAAAATGTGGGCTATGAACTCACCTTGAGTTCAGATAATCCGAATACCGCAGAAAAAGCGCACGTAAAGGATCGAATGCAAACTAAATTATCAAGGTCGATAAGTACCATTACTTAAATCTAATCTATCAGCTTGTTAACTTCTACTGATCTGTTTCGAGCTATCATAATTAAAGAGGTCCATTACCTGACGTTCGAGGTAGTTAGGACACTTAAAAACGTAAATCCGATCAACCGAGAAACCCATCCGAAGAGCCTCATTATGAAACTCCCTAGTAAATAAAGTACGTTTGATAACCACATAATATTTCAATATAGCTCAATCACCAACTAATCTCTTTGCGCACACAATCCGAACATTAGCATAGATGCGCTAGATCACAACCTATTCTATTATACGTCTCAGAGTTAGAGACATAACACACACAATCATATCACAATCGCGTTATGTAAGCCGATTTCTTGCGTTCTTATGTCCATCTTTTCGTATTAAACGAGTTATCAAAGATTGACATTTTATGTATTTTTACCTTCAGGTCTGAACAGTAACTTTACTGTCAAACCAGATTATATTTTTATAAAAATCGTTTTTGTTGTCGTAAAAACCCTAAATGTCGTACTTTCTATCGTTATAGCATCGTTTTAGTGATTCTTTCGAGACGTTCTCGTTTTTTGAAAGTTCTATAATTATTATGATGTTTTAGAAAAATATAACTTTTGTCATGAATGTAACATTTATAAAAATAGTTTTGATAAAAGTATTAAATTGTCGTAAACCCGCGAAATTCTAACTCTCTCGCTCGCGATTTAGCGATACAATCTATAAACTACTTACACTAATCTCTCTTACCACTTTATATCTCGAACGAACGAGCCTATAGACAAACATAAATGATTAGTCCTGTCTTTAAACGCGACATCAACCACTGTCAGTCTTCGTACTCATTACACACTATCTCAACATAAAATTTTTATAAAAATTTACTTTCGACTTCGTTTATTAACTATAACTCGTTTTAACAGAACTTTTTCGTTATTAAATCCGTTAACATGTTTCCTTACTTTTCGGAATCGTCATGAAAAGATATTATTTTATAAACACAATACATACTACAAATGATGCTATTTCACTACAATATTGAGAGTCCGCGCACACACACTTCGGCGACCGACAGCACTAAGCCTTGCACCTCTGAACTCGATTTGACCCACAAGTAGTACGCACTTATAGAATCGCGCCATATCTATACTTTGATCTATATCTTCTTCTCAGACCATTCACTCCAGTCATAAGATTCTCTCTTACATATTAGCGCAATCCCTAACAATATATGTGACATTATAACCATATCAGACAGATTACTTCTCTTTTACCCTTCAACAATAAGATTATACATATATTTGAGATTCCACACGACATCACCAAATCCTAGATTATTATCTTTACATGAAATCATAAACTTTCTACTTAACTTTAATTACAATTTACATATGAAACTTTTTATACTTAAACAAGATTGTACAAACTGATGTATATCCTTAATTTCATGAAATTACCAATATCATACATATGTAAAAAGTGTACAAAATCATAACACAGGAAAATTATATTTCTTCAAGTTTCAAAAGTATTCCTAAATGGTGAATTTCACTAAATAGCATATCATAATTATAAAAACTCCATAAACTAAGAACAGAGCCAGTTTAAGTAGACCTTATGATGATGTTGATGATGAAAAACAAATGCTAAACCCGTGTTTAATCCTTAACACCCCCACGAGCTTGCACTAAGAAAACCCTTATTTTCCTTAAGAAAACCCTTTCTTGCTTTTTCTTTGATTTAACTTTTGCAAAGGTGATTCAATGATGAAAACACTTAGAATGTCTTAGATCAGATGTGTATAAAGTGTATAAGGTTGAATAAAATTTTGTATGATTAGTAGAAGGGGAGTGTGACCGTGGGCTTCAATGGAGAGAAAGGAGGAATTTTTGTGATTTCTAGCTAAGTGTAAAGTGTTATATGTGTTTATATCTATACATACTAGTTTATATATGGAAGACTATGTTGTTTCAAGGAAACATGGTATGGGGCAAAGTATGGTCTAGGAGTCAAAGTATGGTGGGCATGGTGTGCCATAATGAGCATGGTGTAGACATGATGAAGTATGGTGCTCAAAAATGAGCATGGGTGTTGTTTTGACAAATGGAAGTCTTTGACTATATACACTCGATATAAGAGATTGTCTATATATATCTCTCTAATATTCAGTTATTATATCTTAAACTTGTGCTGAACAAAGATATACATATACATTAAGTAATTTTTATGTATTGGGTATAAAAGTGGGTATTTGTTGAAGCGTAGAAAAGTTTTTGTGGTTCCGGGAGTGCCTAAACGTAATTTATCGCGAAACGTATACACTTTACGTATCCGATAAAAATAAAATGAACAAAGTTAATAATTATCCTCAAAATAATTATAGAAAACCCTGATTAAGTATCATTTAATTTTTATTTCCCGTTTACATTGAACGCTAATTTTTAGCTTACGCGATTTAAACTTAATTCATGAAATTACAAGCAAACGCGTACAACACTAAAAATAAATAGCATATTTTATCGACGTCGCCAAAGACTCGAAAACACAGGGTGTTATAGACTTCCCCCGTTAAACGAGCCTTGTCCTCAAGGCTCACAATGCAGCACTTGACGACGGTGTGGTCTTGGTGAAGAGGTGTGGATATTTCTTCTTGAATTGGTCTTCACACTCCCACGTGAACTCAGGACCTCTCTTGGAGTTCCATCGAACTTTGACCAATGGAATCCGACTTCGCTTTAACCGTTTAACTTCTCGGTCCACTATTTCTACCGGTTCTTCCACAAAATGGAGTTTGTCGTCCAAATGAAGTCCTTCCCCGAAACAGGCTATGGTTTCGTCGCATGACACTTTTTCAGATTAATACATTAAATGTATTATGAACTCTGCTAACTCTTCTGAAGATCAACTTGTAAGCCACATACTCAACCTTTCAATCACCTTAAAAGGTCCAACATACCTAGGGTTCAACTTCCCCCGTTTGCCAAAACGTACGACCCCTTTCCAAGGCGAGACCTTAAGCATGACTTTGTCTCCAACTTGGAATTCCATTGGCTTACGTTTCAAGTCAGCGTAACTCTTCTGCCGATCACGAGCAGCTTGCATCCTTTGTTTGATCTGGATGATTTTCTCAGTGATCCCTTGAATTAATTCTGGACCGAGTATTTGGGCTTCTCCAACTTCAGTCCAACAAACAGGTGAACGACACTTTCGACCATAAAGTGCTCCGAATGGTGCGGCCTTGATGCTAGCATGGTAGCTATTGTTTTATGAAACTCGACTAATGGCAGATGGTTAACCCAACCCTTTCCCAAAGTCGATGCACAAGCACGCAACATATCCTCGAGAGTTTGATGGTTCTCTTCTTCGCTTTGCCCTTCGTCTTGTGGATGTACGCAGATTACTCATATCCAGAATTTGTACCCAAATCGTTCTGAGTGACCTCCAAGAAATTTGAGAAAATCTCAGTTCACGATCACAAATAATGAGACAGGTATCCATGGTTCTGTGACCACCACCCTTTAGTACATCTTGGCAAGTTTATCTAGAGATTAGTCTCTCTCATTGGTGTGAAGATTGCAACTTAGTGAGTCCGGTCCAACGGTCAACCCAAAATTGTAGGCATATCCTTTAGACGTCTTAGGAACTTCGTGACAAAATCCATGGTGATGTTGTCCCACTTCCATCGGGTAACTTAGGTTGCAATAAAAAAAAAAAAAAAAAAAAAAAAAAAAAAAAAAAAAAAAAAAAAAAAAAAAAAAAAAAAAAAAAAAAAAAAAAAAAAAAAAACAACAATCCTGATGGCCTTTGATGTTCGGCCTTGACCTTAGCACAGGTCAAACATTTGCTAACATACGTGGCTATGTCGGCTTTCATTTTGGGCCACCAATATAACTTCTTCATGTCTTGGTACATTTTGTCGAAACCCGGATGAATAGAGTATTTTGATTTATGGGACTCGTGCATGATCACAGTCCGCAAATCGCCATAACAAGGTAACCAACTCCGGCCATTGAGGCATAGGGTTCCATTCGCACGTGGTTCCAACTTTTGTTCTCTAATTGCTTCTGGGAATGTAGCGTTTTCTAAATCGACTTCCCCAATATCTTCATTCTTAATGTTCTCTGGTTTTCCGCTTCAGATCCTGAGCATTCAAGATCTGTTTGGAAGATCTAGCTAAATAGTACAAGACTGAGGCTCGAACTCTTTACGTGGTTCTCGTTCTTTCACTGCTCAAAGTATTAGCAACGACATTGCTTTCCCGGGTGATAACGAATTAACGCAATCGTAATCACTAGCAACTCTAACCATCGTCGTTGCCTCATGTTCAACTCTTTTTTGATCTAAAATGTGTGCAAACTCTTGTGATCGGAACACCTTGACACTTATTCCATATACAAATGTCTCCAGAACTGAGAGCGAATACCACTACACCAGTTCTAATATCATGATCGTATAGTTCTTCTCATGAATTTCAAACTGGCTGATGCATAAGAAATCACCTTTTTCTCTTTGGATTCAACACAGCTCCCAACCCTTCTTTGAAGTCAGCATTGCGATGAATCTTTTGCTTCCTTCAGGTATGGTAAGGATTGGTGCACTGCAATAACTTCTAGCTTCACCATTGAAAAGCTCTTCTTTGTTTATCGCCCAAACAAACTTGACTTTCTTTTGAGTAAGCTTAGTCATTGGTTTGGCGATCTTTGAAAACCCTTCAATGAATCTTCGATAATACCCAGCAAGACCTAAAAATTGAACGAATCTCCGTTGGTGACTTAGGAGATGTCCAATCTTTATGGATTCATCTTTGCTATCCATAAGAATTCCTTCACTATCGATCACATGACCGATGACAGTACTTTAGTAAATCCAAAATCATATTTGAAAAACTTGCATACAGCTCTTCCTTCTTAAGCAATTCTAAGATTTGCTTAAGGTGTTCTTCATGTTCTTGCTTGTTCTTCGAGTATATCAGAATATCGTCAATAAAGACAATCACAAATTTGTCCAGATATGGTTTGCAAACCCGATTCATAAGGTCCATGAATACGGCAGGTGCGTTTGTCAAACCAAACGGCATAACTTGAAATTCGTAATGGCCATAACGAGTTCTGAAGGCAGTCTTAGAATGTCTTCTTTTCAACCAAGTTGGTGATAACCTGACCTTAGGTTGATCTTCGAGTAGACACTCGACCCTTGAAGCTGATCAAATAAATCATCAATTTTGGGGAGTGGATAACGGTTCTTCACTGTTAGTTTGTTTAATTCCCGGTAGTCAATGCACATCCGGAATGATCCATCCTTCTTCTTGACAAACAAGACCGGAGCTCCCCAGGGTGAGGAACTGGACTTATAAAAGCCGTTTGTCCGTACTGCTCTTTTCAGTTTGCCCTGATACGACTCTTCCCTTTTGGAAGGCGCCAATCGATAAGGTGCCCGTGCTATAGATGCAACACCAGGTACCAAATCAATTTGAAACTCCACTTGTCGAGTCAAGGAAGACCCGACAAGTCCTCAGGAAATACTTCGGGAAAGTCTTGAACAATTGATACGTCCTCAAGTCACTTCATCTCCGACTTGCCTCAACCTCTATTTGCAGTTGACATTGCAAAAAGATAGGAAATCCTTTTTCCATGTACTTCTGCGTTTTAGTGCACGAAATGATGTTTAATCGTGTCACATCTCCCTGGGTACTTCCATCACCATGTATGATTAAGGTTTTATTTCTCCAGGGGATGCGAACAATCTTCTTAGCACAGTCGATAACGGCACTGTATTTTGACAACCAGTCCATGCCAATTATGACGTCGAAACTACCAAGTTCTACGGGCATTAAGTTGATTTCGAATGGGTGATTTAATAAATTCTCTAATGGTGGGCAAATTCGATAGCGAAATTGTCTTAGGGCGACTAGTAATGTGTCTTGGCTTCTTTCTTAGTATTGTGTAAAAGATGAGCCAGACTTTATAGTAGACAAGTGGAAGGTCTGCTTAGTTGATATGGTTACTAATTCGATTTCCAAAAGTAAACGCGTTCTATGAATACGAGCACACAAAACATATATAAGTAGAAAATTTTTTCTTAACAATAGGTTTTTTAGGTGACAACTCCCAGCACGGCATGGTACCTTCCTGAAATAAACCATAGTTGAATTCCATGCATGTATAATTGAGGACTAACGATGCATTGCTCATTTTCATCAAAATAGCGTTATAATTTCATGATATTCGTGAGAGTAGATTATAAGAGTAAATAAGGAACCTAAGTTAATATTGATGAAATTCCTCAATATGATAATTTAGATAATAATTTGAAAGTCATTCGTACAGACCTAAATTTAGGGAAATACAACGAGAACTCCAAAGAGATAAATCTATGATAGTTTCACTTAGGTATGCTAGTCAAAGCGATACAACTTCTCTTTTACCACTATGATTCTCATCTTAATGTGTCCACAGCCTCTTTCTTCGTCTACGACTCCCTATCTTTTACAGGGTCAATAGCACCACATCTCCAGATGTCTATCCAGTTACCTCCAATTTGTCTTTGTGACTTTGGTTCGTTCGTTCTGGGCAATCCCTCTTTAGTGCCCCAGATTCCCACATTCCATAGCAATTAGCATTTTGACTTGTCCCGGTGCCCTTGGTGGTTAATTAGTATTTTGTCGTTTGTAGGTCCCCCTACTGTTTACGACCAGATGGGCCCACTATGTTGCACCTGTGCATTTGGAGGACATGGACCATCATGATGATATAGCATTTAGGACACCAACGGCTTGGACCCCCGTAATGTTTTTCTCTCCCTGTGCCCTGTAGCGTAAGCTTGCAGTATTTTGCCTCTTATTCGCTGTTGTTGGTTTCTGATTACCTTGGAAGTGTTATTATCCAACTTCTCTTGTTTCCTTAGCCTGGTCGTTCAAAAGAGTGCTCTCTTTTTTGTTCACACGTTCTGAAACTTCACTATTGACACTTATCGTGAAGTGATCCCAGACTTCCACACATCATAATCTCTGTCCACACAGTCTCTCGTTATCTAGAGAGCTCTCCTAAGTCACTCTCTTATCGGATTCCTACACCCTGGGTCTGGGGCAACCTTCTTGCAATTCTTGCCCTTTTATAGTACATAGTCCATTGTGGTTACCTTTCCACTTTCACTCACTCAACACACATATTACTATCTCATATCCTAGCATGCACACACAACATCGCCCTATACTTGTTGTCTCGCCTCAAAAATGCTAACGAGGCTCTTGCATTGACTTAATCTCTTCATATCTAGTTTGTGGAGGCTTCCACCTCTTGAATTTTTCTCACCCTCACTATTACCGCCATAATGAACCAGTTTGGGGAAATGAGTCAAAGCTAGGGACACTTTAATAAATAAGCCTTCGCGGGAGGCACCCCATCTATCCTTTTTGATTTTCTTTCTATTTTCTTGCTTCCCCAGGACAAATTGAATTCGGGTCTATATAGCTGTACTCGGTGAACAAAAACTAAGTCATTTAAGTTTTTTTAGCTAACAATGAAAATGGAATGAGGCTTGTCTCTTCGTTTCATTGTTGGTTGTTTGTGCTTGTTTATCCTAGGTTTTTCTTAGTTAAGCCCGCCTCATCCCATCCGTATCCCCCACCCCCCAACCCTTACGGGCCATGTTGGTTTTTTGGTCTCATCAAAGGCAATAGCCTCGCTATCATTTGCCACTCGCTGGACCTACAACCCGCTACAATTTCCTCAACACTCATCAAGGTTTAACAATGTCATTGTTTCCTGAAAAAAATCACAGGGAACAAAAATGTATAAGAAAAGTTTATATACAAGGAACATCACAAACACTTTCGTGATCCTAACAAGTAGGTAAGGTGAGACACGTTTAGACATAAAAATAAGGACGAACAGCACATACATATAATAAACCCCCTCGTACATAGCATGATCACAACCAACAACGTAATTTAAATACTTAATACAATCGTTATAACATAGTAAAAGAGTATAAGCTTTTATACACTACCAACGTGTATTACTCAAGTCTAGTAGACACTAGGAAACTCAGGCTTTTCACTCGCATGACACGATCTCTTCTACTCTTTAGGCCATGCCAGGGGTGCCCCTCTCAAGTCAACTCTCTCTTGCGGCATAGTGCGGAGACAAAACCACATGCTCTACACATAACTTTACTCGATATCACGCACACACAACCATCTCTTCTGCAAGATCAGACGAGTCGAGAGCGTCGACTAAAGTTGCTTTGACACACATACTATTGAGAGCTCTCTAAGCTTCTCACCGCACCCTCTACACTATAAATACGACCCCACCTTCTAATATTTGAGCGAGAGACGCACCTGAGGGAGTCAGTGAGCTTTATTTATGTTACAAGCACTGAGACCTCCAGAAACTCATCACTTGAGAGATCTTTATTAGGAACTCTCCAAACATGGATAAAAGACGCGAAATGAGACTTGAGATCATCAGTTTGATAGTTTCAGGCAGGAGATGAGAATCATCACTTGAGATCTGGGACTATTGCGGTGTATTATAGAGCACACACACAACTCGATCATCAGATCTACAACATGCCATACTGTTTACGTGTTCTAACCTATTGTAGTAGAGGTGAACCTTTATACATGCGAGAGCTTAGTAAAGTTCAATCACAGTTGAGAGTGTTCGACTATTTTCTTTACGAGACACAGGATTTGGCGTATCAGAGCGCGCCATTCATAGTCTGACGCTTCACACTCATTCCCTTCACGACTGAGCAATTAACTCGCTTTCTTCGGTTTGAGTACTCTCTACCACTAAAATATAATATGCGATTCATATATTTATTGTATAAGAAGTATGAATGATGGTAAAATGTCAATAACACACACTGGGTTTACGCTGCGTTATTTATCTTAATGCACACGAGAAGCAGGATAGTTCGGTGATCCCAGGCGTGATTGTCATGAATAGCTTGAGAGATCTAGGAGTGAGTGTGCGATCTAGATTCAGGAGGTATGGAGTCTCATACTGACAACCGCTGTATGGCGAGGTTAGAAAACATGGCTATGTGCACTCATTATGACACATGTGGTGGGAATATACACACACGTTCAGTGACGAGGATTTTCGACATTTACGTGACTTTTTACATATTTATAGCTATGATTGTTGGGTTAGTATTTGAGGTACTTCAGTTGTATATATGGGTTGGAGAGATAATGGACACACATGTTCAGTGCATCTGCTTGACACGTGGATTTGGTGTGTGTTCTATGACACGTCTTTTGGGTCTATAGTCACGTTCTTATATATGAGAAGAGGATTTATGTTTGTTGATGGTTAGAGTACGTGAGTGAGTTATCACTAAAGATCGCATATTTGGATGTTTTGATGTAGTGAGCGGGAGATTAGAGGCATTGATGTGTACATGTCCAGAGACATTATTATGGTGGGTTGACACTAGAGTACATTAGTGTGACTGGTGTGGCTAGAAAATTCTGTACAGTTCATTCACATATGGGAAGTAGACACGCGATTGGTACAAAGATCTCTGAGTGTCATGAGTGTGGAGAAAGTTGTGTTTGTTGTTAGAGTTTAATTTTTTGGGTGTGGGTGGAGTTTGTTTGATTTATATTAGGTGTTGTTGTGTATTTTTTAAATATGTGTTATTAGTGTATTTTTGTCTTTTTATAGTTTTGATTTGTTTTGATGAGTGAAATTATATTGATTGATTATTGGTGGGAAGGGTTGATGAATTTGTTTTTCTCAGTCGTACGTTGAGGCTGTTCTCCTTTGATTAAGGATATGGGAGAGTGGGTATATGCGAATTTGATATCTAATGACGAGGTTGGGAGATATGGGTTAGAAGGGAGGTGTGTGAGTAGTGGGATTCTATAGTGGTGGTGTGTTTTGTGGTATCTCGTATGATTAGACACATCATTATGGTTAAGACACTATGGAGTACAACTCTTAGGGACATTCAAATACTATGTGTGATATGTCGGATAGTGATGTCTATTCTATAAGATTAGGGAAGGTAGTACATCACACAGAACATATCAGGCGTCATAGTCTATAGGTAGTTACGATGTGGGAGGGCGTAGGTTTGAGAGTGGGTAAGGGGAGGAATGAGTGTATACCTTGTCACATGACATGAGCATCCTTTGACCTAGAGCTTGTCATACTTGTCTGTTCTCCTGACTGATTCACTTGATTTGTTGGACTGAGGATATCAGTTGGGGGTGTTATGATGACAGTAGTATTGTGATGGTATAGATTGAATTTAGTCTCAGAGATGAGTATAGTTGATACATGGAAGTCAGATCATGGTTATAGGTAGATGATATATTGCATGTTGGGGATTAGTTGGATGTGTCTCTGGTCATTTCAGTGTGTAGTACGTTCTAGGGTCTTCTAGAACATTAGTCACACAAGTGAAATTGTGGTGGATAAGTTGAGGGTGTCTGCAGGGGATTTAATTTTGTATGGTACAAGCAATGGGAGATATAACGGGGATGGATGATTCACTGTGTAGGAGTGTACTAGGGTGATGTGGAGACAACACAGTGATGTTTTACTGGAGATGTGGTTGATTTGATCTTATTCTTTTGTGGGGGTGGTGTGGCATGATAGTTAGGCAGGGTCGTGGAGCGTATAGTCTTTCATGTTGTATGTGCTGGGAGAAGTAAGATTGTAGGTGTGTGTTTTTGATATATGGATGTTTATATATTTTAGTGTGGTATGTTGTATATTTGAGATTGAGCGAGCGAGTGAGTGATAGGTAGTGGAGTGAGGGATTGTTTTTTGTGTGTATTTGTATAAAGTGTTGTGGGGATTAAAGTTTTATGAGGTTTTTAGTATTATTGACATGTATGGATAGAGTGTGGATAGGATGGACCGTTTGTGGGTGATTACTCTTGTGCGGAGAGTATACATAATTTAGATGTGATCAGTATAACGTGACGAGGGAAACTGTGTGATGAAGAGTTAGCGTGTACACATTTTCTCTCGAGTGCAGAGGATATCTAGTTGGTTGGAATTTGTACTGTGGTAATTTGGTATGGATGTTTGGGGAGATAAGGGGGGTAGATTATGTTGGATTATTTTATTATTGTAGTGAGTAATTTGTTTTTTTGTTGATTGTGGGAAAAAAATGTTGGTGTTTTGATGTGTTTTGAGTTTTTGGTGGGGATTTGTTCTAAAGAGTTGTGATTGTTGAATTGTAAGATTTTAGAGGATAGGTTTGTGAGTTGGATAAGTTTTTTGATGTGGGGAGGTTTTGAGTAATGGGTAGTATTGAGACCCGTGTAGTGTGGTAGGGAGTATTATTCTAGAGAGAAGTCATAAGAGCATTATACGGATGATAGTATGTTGATTTTGTGGGATGGGGGGTATGGTTGATAAGAGATTATTATTATTAGGTGTGGTGGTTTTGTGTGTGTTGATGGGATGATTTTTTTTTTTGGTGAGGTGTTGTGGGTTGTTGTTTTTTTTGATATGGGGTTTTGGAGTTGCATATGTTGTATAGGGTTTTGATGTAGGGGTTAAGTTTGGAGGGGGTTGAGGGGTGTGGTTGGTGGTGATTTGGGTGGTATGTGGGTTGAGATATTGGGAGGGTTGTGGTTTAGGTGTGGGTGTGGGATTTGTGTGAATAGTTAGTTTGTAATTGTTTATTAGTGTTGTTTGTGTGGTATGGTTAGTGGGTAGAGGTTAAGTAGATTTTTTTTGGGTGTTTGCTTTATTACTTTAAGTGACGCTATTATATGGAGTTATTCGGATTATATGAAATCAGAATGGTGAGTTAATAAGCCCCACCCCCCGCCATCATTTTTAAAAAAAATAAAAAAATTTAAATATTTTAAATACGGATTTTTATTTCAATGTTTATAATTAAGGGGTGTAACAGCATTATGTTATAAATTGGACGCAAGTATGATTACTTGTTGCCTAAGTAGCGATATACCCAAGAGTGAGCCCCTCTTAAGTCATGAACAGTCAATTGCATATATGAAGTGGGAATTACATTAAGTGAGCGCGAATTTATTTAATAATATCTATTCGGGAAAACGACCTCAACCCGTACGGGTGACATGCTATCACCAGAACAACGTTATAGCATGTCGAATTAAAGATGTTTCGGGTTGAACATCTAATCGGGCAGAAATTGCACTTATATAGTTTAAGTTGTCATTAGAAAGAACGTGCCGATCAAACAGTGTCAAGAGCTTAGTGTAAAATGTAATCTAGTATTTGTGAGAACTCAAGCATGTGTTGCATTATCACTTAAAAAAGCATGGCGGTCCGCATATTATGATTTATCTAAACCTATGAATTCACCAACCAATTTTGTTGAACGTTTTAAGCAAATGTTTTCCCAGAGAGATCATAGGCCATGGGATTCCAAGGATGCATTGGTATTATAACTGGATTGCACGCTAAAGACTTAAGTGCATCATATTGGGGAAATGTATTGTCAACTTTTATAATATTCACAATGGACAATGTAAACCTAGAATGCTATGTTGTAATTAACTCTTTCAATAAAATTCATAGTTTATCCATTTAAAACGACTCTTGTGTCGATTCTTATATATCTTGTCAATAGATCATGAAGTAACACCCCCGGACCCTTATTCCGCTTCGACCCCCATTTGTTGTGTTACAGATTGGAAATCAAGAGCCAAGGTTATAGAGAACCAGGTCAAAATGTTTTTGTTGGACTATAACCATTTTCAAACATTGCATTCATAAAAAGGGTTTTAAGACAGAGCACAGAACTATTTTTATTGCATTAGTATGATTTCTATATTGCTTACATGACATACTATTTGAATTGCATTAGTGGGACTAGACTGCATTCATATTTGAATATACGTGTTTATATCTAGTACATATTCATTAAACTAATGAAGGTATATTGTATATATAACATAAAAATGATTTTGCATTCTTTCGCACAACTCCTACTAATTAAATAGAATAAGAGTTATTTATATAAATAAGCGGAATATTTCTTCAGCAAGTTAGTAAGATAAGCTCGTAGTCCTAAGCGCTACCCTTAAACTTAAAGCTATCAGAATATGAATACCTACCATCATTCATTTATGCCCATAAGTGCATACTCATTTTTACCATACCAGCCTTAACTATAATGTATAAGTTAAAGTTTATGCTCATTGCAAGCAATATGTCTCATTATCGACGTTACCTATACATTTGCTTTATATTAAATCTCGAGCCATAGAGATTCCAGTAACTTCTGAATAAGTGGAGCTAGAGGGACCAATAAAGATCAGCCTCTAGTCTGCTGATGCCCCACCTAACAGCCTATTACCAGGCTACATTGTATGACTTCTGATCTGAAGAGGATAAGAGTACCTGAGGAGGATCCTGCTGTGACCATTCTTGCTGACGGATGAGACAATATTTCTCAACCTACGTAAACTCACGCACACAACTACTTGTACTAGCACATTACAACGAATGATCTGGTACACATTTTGTGCATAAGCTCGTACAGATGAGCACACACACTCTGAGAATCTCTCTAAATGGAGCTTCTCATCTGGTAGTGGAGAAGAGCAAAGCGTGATCACACACACTTCACAGGCTCTGAGACCCCTCCAAACTAGAGTACACCTCTATACAAACGCAACTCTCAGAAATGCGTCTCCTCACTCGACCTAGACAGTACTATATACAGTTGTGATCACTACTGAGACACCTCGAGAGATGGCGTGTCTTAATACAGATCTACTACAATCAACGCAACCACACATCTTCCACGACATAGCCATAGACTCTTTTCTCTCTCTTCTACAAACTACCATCGCGCCACACTTCTAGTGCGAAATCAGGATGCTCCCACATTATTTACACATCACGCACAACTCAAACTACCTCAGCCACAATACACTCATCCCTCACTTCAACTGTCCGCGCAATACACCATTGTCACTTCCGAGAGCGAAATTCGAGCGCGCGCACTAGAATCTGCGTACAGAACACAACACATTCATAACCAGATCATCTCTCCTCAAACACAAGGTAGACAAGATTAGCTCTATCTTGTAAGTCCTTAAAGATAACATAAGAACTCTATCATCTAGAATCTTGAAGGCACCCTGGGCCATGGATAAATAATTGTCAAGTGTAGCTAATTCCGTAATTCTACTAAACTTGAGTAATACTCGCTTGTATTGTTTATATAAAAAGCATATACTCTTTTACTCATGTAAAAACAATAAATGTATATAAGTATTAACTTACGTTGTATTTTATGATATAAGCTACTGTAATCGAGGGTGATTTATTTATAATGTCAATGGTTGCAGTTTATCTTATATCTAAGCAAACGTGGATCTCACCTACTCGTTGTTAGAATCACGAAGTATTATGATCTGATTCCCTTGAATAAACTTCATAATACAAATTTTTTTGTTCCCTCGTGATTTTTCAGGAAACAATGACAACTGTTAATCAAAGGGATGCAGGTTTGAGAATTGAGCGTTGTAGCCCAGCGAGTGGCAAATGCTATCGAGTCTATTGCATTTAATTGAGACCAAAACCACATGGCCCTAAGTCAATAAGCCAGACCGAACAACAAGAATACAAGTTAGCATAGAAAGCTAACACAAGATGAAAAGTGGAAGTAACCACAATGGACAATGTACTGTAAAGGGCAAGAATTGCAAGAAGGTTGGCCCCATGACCCAGGAGTGTAGGAATCCTACTGCTGCTAGGAATCAACGAACTCACACCTGTTATGAGTGTGGAAGTCTGGGACACTTCAAGAATAAGTATCCAATAGTGAAGTTTCAGAAACGTGTGAACAAAAAAGAGGCAGCCTCTATTCTGAACGCCAGCTAAAACAAGAGGAAGTTTGAATCACACATCCAAGGACAATCAAACCAACAACAGCCCGAATAAAGGCAAAATACTGCAAAGCTTACGCTACGAAGCACAGGGAAGATTGAAAATACGGCGGGTCCAAGCCGTTGTGTCCTAAATCAACTATCATACAGGATGTCCATTCCTCCCAAATGCCCCAGGTGCAACAAAGGTGGGCCATCTGTCCGTAACTGCGTAGTAACCTAACAAAACGAACAATACTATTAACCACCAAAAGGCACTGGACAAGTCCAAAAGGACTAAATGCTATGAATGTGGGAATCAGGGGCACTACAAGAGGGATTGCCCAGAACGAAAGAACCAAAGTCACAAAAACCAAATTGGAGGTACTGGAGCACATGGAGTGGTGCATACCCTAAGAGAAGGGGAAACCGATCAAGACCCTCACAACATTAAAGATGAGATCAAAGGCTTGAAAAAGAAAGTTGTCTCAGCTTGACATAGCAAATCCTAAGTTGAAACGATCTTAGACTTAATCTCCTTAGAGTTCCGTTGTATTTCTCCCTTAAATTTCAGTATGTACCAAAGACTTATCATTATTATCTATCAAATATCATATTATGAAAGTCTCGTCATACTTAACTTAGGTTCCTTAGTTTACTCTTACAAACTACTACATCGAATATCATAAAATTAAAACGCTATTATTGACTGAAAATGATCAATGCATCTAGTCCTCAAAATTATACATGGCTGATCAACTATTATAATTCAGGAAGGTACCATGCCGTGCAGAGAGTAGTCACTCTAAAAACCTATTGTTATAAGAAATCAAATTCTACTTAATCATTTTGTGTGCGTATTCATAGAACGCGTTTACTTTTGGAAATCGAATTAGCAACCATATCAACTAAGCAGACCTTCACTTCGTCTTACTATAAAGTTGGCATCATCTTATACCAAATCCTAAGCCAAGAAGCCAAGACACATTACTAGTCGCCCTAAGACAATTTCGCTATCGAATTTGCCCACCATTAGAGAATTTATTAAATCACCCATTCGAAATCAACTTAATGCCCGTAGAACTTGGTAGTTTCGACGTCATAATTGGCATGGACTGGTTGTCAAAATACAGTGCCGTTATCGACTGTTGCTAAGAAAGATAGTTTCATCCCACCTGTAAATTACAACCTAATCATACATGGTGATGAAGTACCCAGGGAGATGTGACACGATTAAACAACAATCAATATCTGCACTACAACGCAGGAAGATACATGGAAAAAGATTACCACTCTTTTTGGCACATGTCACTGCAAAAGAGGTTGAAGGCAAGACGAGATGAAGTGACTTGAGGACGTACTCAATTGTCAAGACTATTCCCCTGAAGTATTTTCCTGGGACTTGTCGGTCTTCCTCTGACTCGACAAGTGGAGTTTCAAACATTGAGTTTTGTACTCTGGTGTTGCATTTATACTCGGGCACCTAATCGATATGTCGCCGTTCCAAAAGGGAAAGTTAACAGAGCAACTGTAAAGAGCTGTCCCGACAAAGTGCTGTATAAGAGTCCCAGTTCCCTCCACCCTCGGGAGCACCGGTTCTTGTTTGACAAAAGAAGGAAGGCATCATTCCGGATACTCATTGATCAACCGGGAATTAAACAAACTAACAGTGAACGAACCGCTATCCACTCCCCAAAATTAGATACTTTATTTGACAGCTTCAGAGAGTCCTGAGTGCTACTCGAAATCAACCTAAGGTCATGACCACAACACCGACCTAAGTTTGAAAAGAAGACATTCATTCCGAAGACCTCCTTCAGAACTCGTTATGGCCATTACGAATTTCAAGTAAGCGTTTTGGTTTGACAATCGCACACTGCCGTATTCATGGACCTGTATGAATCGGGTGGCAAACATATCTGGACAAATTAGTGATTGTCTTTATATACGCTATTTCTGGAAATACTCGATAGAACAAGCAAGAACATGAAGAACACCTTAATCACATCGTAAGAATTGCTTAAGAAGGAAAATCTGTAATGGCCAAGTTTTTCCAAATAAAATTTGGATTTCTAAAGTACAGTTCCTCGTCCATCGTGATCGAATAGTGAAGGAATCATATGAATCCAGCAAGATTGACTGCCATTAAAGATTGGACAACTCCTAAGTCACCAATAGAGATCGTCAATTTATATGTCTTGCCTGCGGGTAATATCGAAGATTCGTTGAAGGGTTTTCAAAGATGCGCCAAACCCATACTAAGCTTACTCAAAAAAAGTCAAGTTTGTTGGGGCGATAAACAAGAACAGCTTTTCAAACTGCTGAAGCAGAAGTTAAGCTGCACCAATCCTTACACTACCTGAAGGAAGCAAAGATTATCATCGCATACTGCTACACTTCAAGAAGGGTTTTGTGGCGACTGTTTAATCCTAGAAAAAGGTGATTTCTAGCATCACGCCAGTTAGAAAAACATGAGAAAGCAACTATAAAAGCGACTTCATGATATAAAACTTGGTTAGTGGTATTAACGCTCTCAAGATCTGGAGACCATATGTATCTGGAAACAAGTGTAACGGTGTTCACAACGATCACAAGATTTGCAACACATTTAGATCAAAAGAATTGAACAAAGAGGCAAACGCCGATGGTAAGTTGCAAAAGTGATTTCTACAATTGCGATTTTCGAAATCACCCGGGGGAAAATCAAATGTCGTTTCTAATACTTGAGTAAACAGAAGAACGTAACCACCGTAAAGAGTCGAGCCTCAGTCATGACTATTAGCTTGGATCTCCCAACATATCTTGAATGCTCAAGACTGAAGCAGCGAAAACCAGAGAACATTAAGAATGAAGATATTGGGGAAAGTTATTATGAAACTGCTACATCCCAGAAAACAATTATTGAACAAACGTTGGAACCACGCGAAAGAACCCTATGACTCAATGGCCGAATTTGTTACCTTGCTTGACATGGCGAATTGCGACTGTGATCATGCACGAAGTCGCAAACAATCAAATACCTCTATACCATCCGGGTTTCGACAAAAATGAACCAAGACATGAAGAAGGTTATATTGAGTGGCAGCCAAAATTAAAAGCGCGACATTACCAACGAATAGTTAGCAAATGTTTGACCTGTGCTAAGGTCAAGGCCGAACATCAAAGGCCATCAGGATTGTTGGTACAACCTAAGATACCCGAATGGAGTGGTGACAACATCCACCATGATTTGTCACGAAGCTTGTCCTAAGACGTCTCAAGGATATGATACAATTTGGTGTCTATGACTCGACTCACTAAGTCCTGCAAATCTTCACAAACCAATGAGAGAGACAATTCCTCTAGATAAACTACAAATTGTACCTAAAGGAGGTGGTCACGAGGCATGGGATACCTGTCACAATCAATTTGGATTCGTGACCCGAGATTTTACCTCATAATTTTCTTTTCTGGAGGTCACTTCAGAACGCTTTGGGTACAAATTTGGATATGAGTACTGCGTACCATCCACAAACAGACGGGCAAAGCGAGAGGACCATTCAAACTCTCGAGATATAGTGCGTGCTTGAGCAATCGACTTTGAAAGGGTGGTTAACCATACTGCCATTATCGAGTTTTCATAAAACAAGTACAATAGCTACCACACTAGCATCAGCCGCACCATTTCGAATCACTTATGGTCGAAGTGTGTCCTCGTTTACCCTTTATGATGGACTGAAGTGCGGAAGAAGGCCCAAATACTCGGGTCCAAGAATCTAAGTCAAGGGATCCACTGAGAAAATCATCCAGATCAAACAAAAAGGATCAACTGCTCGTGATCGGCAGAAGAGTTACGCTGACTTGTCTCAACGTAAGCCAATGAATTCCAATTGCACAAAGTCATCATAAGGTCTCTGCCTTGAAAGGTCGTACGTTTTTGGGCAAACGGGGAAGTTGAACCCTATGGTAATGATGACCTTTAAGGTGATAGAAAGAGTTGGGAGAAGTGAGCTTACAAGCTTGACTTCCAGAGAGTAAAGCAAAGTTCATAATACATTTCATGTCATCTAATCTGAAAAAAGTGTCATGTGCCGACGAACCATTAGACACGATTTCGGATAGGATGGACTTAATTTGGACTGACACAACTCCATTTTGTGGAAGAACCTGTAAAAATAGTGACACGAGAAGTTAAAAACGGTTAGAGCAAAGTCGGATTCATTGTCAAGTTCGATGGAACTCCAATAGAGGTCCCATTTCACGTGGGAGGTGTGAAGACCAATTCAAGCAGAAATATCCAACCTCTTCACCAAGACCACACCGTCATCATGCTGCATTGTGAGCCTAGGACGAAGCACGTTTAACGGGGAAACGTCACTAGTATGCACACACACGCTAGATAGAGAGATCCTTCACGACTTCTAGTAGACAACGATAGCGGAATACTCTCATTTACACCATGCGAGTGTACTATTTAATTTTAGTGTTGTAACGCCGCTCACAGCGAGCGCTGCGAGTCCTTGCGTGAGACACGGCAATCCTTTAGTTTGGGGAATTCTCATCTTATCATTCAAGAATAAGTTCTTCAACGCTTATACTCTACGAGTCATACGCGTAAGCTAAAAACATACTCAAGACTTCAACTGTAAAACGGGGAGCTCCTAAATGCGCGAAGCCCTAATCGATCTCTTATACCCATCTCTACAGCAAGAGTGTTAGACAAATACCACACCAACTTCTTGTACAGTATACACACACATCTCTTCTAAGCGAGTTATGTAGGACTCATTATTTGAGATAGCACACATATTACTGTAGTGCAGGAACTCTCAGTGTCATACATCATGAGTACGATATACGAGACACGCACGAAGTAAAACACATATCACTACTCGCGTCTTCCGCGAAAACCGGCGCACATACCCGCCAACCGCAACACCAACCAAAACACCAATGATATCTTACACTGACACAGTCACACAGTGCAAAGTATAACACATACTCTACAGACAAACATCCTCTATTACGACAGGAACATTACAGTCTCAACTCATATCTTAACACTCATGTTTCACAGCACATAAGACATCAGATACGGTCGAGTCTCTGACAATGTTCAAGCAGAGAAATAGCATGCATCATATAATAATTTAATACATGAAAAATAAGATAAACTTCCATATTGGTCACAACACAACTAGATCTCTCCAGCCTCCTTTATTAGCACCATACTTCATCAGTCTACACCATGCTCATTATGGCACTACATACCTTCTCTTCAGACCCCACTCACACATACTTTGCACGGACACTATCTCATTCGACAACAGATATTTGGAGACAATATCATATAGAGTGCGCACCTCTACTCACTATTTGATCATATCTGAGTATAGTAGCTATACCTCTCAACTTAAACTCTTATCATACTCATCAAGTGAAGATAGAAAGAACAGTAACAAATCTGCGCACACACACACACAATTATAGCCTATCTAAAGCAGCGTACAGCGTAGATGAAATAAATTTAAGCTTACAACTATTAGAGGAACACAATCTGACATCAGAGCTAACGTCAATAGAGACTTATATAACACTACACACATCACACAACAGAGTACTCTCCTCGGAGTCAATATTGTTCTATCCATATAACATAAGAGAAAATATCAGTATATTAACAAGTAATAGTAAATTATTTGGTGTTTGAATTACATGGATTATAATTTGAATGTTTTTAATATAGAAAAGATTAGTTTAGGACGTTTGTATGATGAAATATAAGGGGTGTGACTTAAGTGAAAAGGTTGGTTTAAGATTAAATAAGTTGTGATGGTGTTTGCATTATTAATGCATTTATTATTTTGGGTATACCTTGAAAAATTTATGTTTATTAGATTATGTAAGGTTTTATTGTTTTGATAGGCTTTTTTTGTGAAATCAAATTAGGTATAAGTGTGGAAATTGTTTTTTATATATTTACATTTGTAGTTTGTTTGTGTAATAGTATGTAATTTGTTTGTTATGGGTTTGTATTATTTTTGGTTTAAATGGATTGTAAATTATTGGGGTGTTTGTTTAGTTTTTATGTTATTATGGTAAATTGTATTTATTTGGTTGATTTATTTGTATTTTGCAATGTTAAGTATAAATAATGGGCTATTGGTGTGATTGGAAATAATTGAAAAAATGGTATTTTATTATTTGTATAAATTTATTATATAATGATATATAAGAATTTTGATAAAATACAAAAAGTATTAACAGAGAAGAGAAAAGGTTACAATGGGGTCAACAAGCTCAAGCAAACTGCTGATCCCAAATTCGAATCTTTTAAAACATATCCATTTTATATTTTTAATAATATAATACATTTCATGACGATTTCCGAAAAAGGTAAGAAACTTGTAAACCGAATAATAACAAAACGTTATGTAAAAACGCGTTATACTATTAAGAAAACGAATCGAAAGTAAATTTTTATAATAACATTTTATAAAAATTATAAACAGAACAAGGGTTTGATATTTTTAAAATAATATATATTTTTTAGGATTCCAAAATGAGACGAATGCGTAATTTTTCATTAATAACGAACGAGTTATGAATTTCGCGGGTTTACGACAATTAATACTTTTATAAAACTATTTTTATAAAAGTTACTATTCATGACAGAAAGTTATATTTTTCTAAACCTCATAAAATTATAGAACTTTCAAAAACGAGAACGTCCTCGAAAGAATCACTAAAAACGAAGCTATAACGAATAAAATACGACATTTACGGGTTTTACGACAACAAAAATGATTTTTATAAAAGTCATATCTGGTGTGAACAGTAAAAGTTACTGTTCCACCAGAAGCCCCCCCAAAATACATAAAATGTCAATCTATGATAAAATCTCTTAATACGAAAAGATGGACATAAGAAACGCAAGAATCGGGCTTAAAACGCGTAAGTTACTCCAGTTTTACTAAAACGTAATATAAATGTATTAACTTATTAAACACAATTTTTCCAAAACCAATTATTGGGATTGAGCTATATACAATATTAGTGTGTTTATCAACGTACTATATTACTAGGAGTTTCATAATGAGCCATCTCGGATGGCGTTCGACGAGTTGTTGGATTTACATTTAAAGTGTCCAATCTCCTCGATCGTCATGTCATACCTCTTTAATTATGATAAGCCCGAACGATAGTTCGAAGTAACAACTATAAGATTAGATTTTAAGTACTTGTAAATTATCCGACCTAATGATAATATAGGTTTGCATTCGATCCATTACTGACGGGCTCATTAACTCTGGCGTCTACTCGGATTATCTGTACTCAAGGTATTCATAGCCCCACATTTTTTACGATTTCAATGATTTAATAATTATGGGGTGGAAACATGCTTTAATTATAAATTGGACGCAAGAATGATTACATGTTTCCTAAGTATCGATAACCCAAGTTGAGCCCCTTTATATGAAAACTGTCAATTGCATATATGTAATGGGAATACAACATTATGTGAGCGCGAATGTTATTTAATAGATCTATTCGGGAAACGACCTCCCCGTTCGGGTGACCAGCTATCACCAAGAACGAACGTTATAGCATGTCTGAATTTAAAAGGTTGTTCGGTTTTGAACATCTAATCGGCAGAAATGCAAGATATAGTTTAAATGCAAGAAGAATGTCGAGCCTCAGTGTCAATGAGCTTAGTGTAAATGAAACTAGTTTGTGAGAACTGCATGTGTTGCATATCCATCTAAAAAGTCTGCATGTCCCTGCATATTATGATTTATCAAACCTATGAATTCACCAACAATTTTGTTGACGTTTTTAAGCAATGTTTTCAGGAGATCAATAGGCATGGGATGCCAAGGATGCATTGGGTTATATTTTGGATTGCACGCTTAAAGTTTAGTCGCTACATATTTGGGGAAATGATTGTCCCCCCCCACAACTTTTTAGAATATTCAACAATGGACAAGTATAGCTATATGCTTTAGATTAACTCTGTACAATTAAATCCATAATCACAATTTAAACGACTTTTTGTGTCGTTCTTATAACTTTTCAATTTGATCTTGAAGTAACACGCCCCTACCCTTATATCCGCACGACCCAATTGGTGTGTTTACACCGTTATCGTAAGTTTCCACATGTGTCGGGTAAAGGGAAAAGCGACAAAATAAAATCGTTAAAAACATACGCCGTGAGTGGCGCGCTAGCCACATGTTTACGCGTGACCAGCGCGCTAGATTCACAAATCTAGTTTTCAGGATTTTGGCTATCGTTTGTTATTTTACTTGTTGCAAACGTTTATTTGTCATTATTAAAATATAA
This sequence comes from Tanacetum coccineum, assembly GCA_026074375.1. Classification (NCBI taxonomy): domain Eukaryota; kingdom Viridiplantae; phylum Streptophyta; class Magnoliopsida; order Asterales; family Asteraceae; genus Tanacetum; species Tanacetum coccineum. The sequence goes on along the minus strand of BQNB010004910.1, from coordinate 45,348 downwards.
AGTAAATCCTAGTCAATGTTGCACCAACATGTACTACAATGAGTTGGTTCCCACTCATTTCCATCGAATAGTAATCTTTCGTATAACCACATCCTTCAAGTTTGAAACACCATCACCAAAATCATAAAGACCTTGTCAAGCATTATATTTCAATTATGATTCTTGGCATAGAATTGCTACGACCCCCCAAGATTCCAAACATATGGGACTTCGTACGAGATAAAGCATCGTTTGAATACCAATTTTCGTAGCCATCAATCTTAATCCATCCGATATGTAAACAACCAACGGTACATCATAAAACTTTACCCAAACTGGAACATGCGATAATTCTTCTTTAAGAAGACTCACGGAGAGCAACTATTTGTTAAGAAAAATAGGAATTCCACGGATCATCTATGGACCATTGTGAAGCACAGACTCAACACTCTCAATAGAAGGAAACTTAAAAAAGAAAATAACCTTTAACCATTGTTACCTTCTATAATCCATACTTTTCCCAATTGTTGCGCACAACCATTCAACAACATGGAATGCAAGCCTTTTACCAATAAAGTATGTAACACCCCTAAATCTGGGTAGCAGCGGAATATAATGTATATCCGAGGGCGTTACTTCATAGATCAATAGCACAAGATATGAGAACGACCACTAAACGTGTCGTTTGAAAAAGATACATTGGATTAACAAAATACTTGTCTGTTACATAAGCTCATGGCTTCAAATTGTTCAACAGTATAAATAAAGATTTCGGTTTATAAACAATTTGCCCCAAAATAAATAAGACACCCCAAATCTTTGATATGACTCTTCAATTATTGACTTCCAATGTATCACTGCACCTCGTGCCTTATTGACCTAAGAAAACATGCTTAAAACGCCAACATAAAGTTGGTGAATTCACAGGTTTATGTATAAATCAAAAATTTTTTTTAAAAAATTTCGACCGCAATGATTTCCAATGTATGATTAAGCAACAAATGCAAATATCATAAAAAGTAATTACGTTTTCCTAAGCACTTGACAACAGAGCAAGACATGGTAGAATGCAATAAATTTGCCCAATAAATGCCCAGTGATGATGTTCTAACACGCGAACATCCCCAATCGGACATGTATAACTGTTTGTTGCTCGGCAACCCGGCAACAGTGAGCGCTACTCACCCAAGACGGGGATGTCAATCCCAAATAAGATCTATTTATAAACACTCAGCGCTCAGACCAACTTAGTGATTAAACATTTCATAAACTGGGCTCAGAGGGTTATCGCTACTTAACAAACACAAATCATTAGATATAAAAAGTACACTAACACTTGGAAGAATGGTCCAATTTGTAAAACAAGCATGTTCTCACCCCAAAGATGTAAATCATTTAAATAATTGTAAAACATGGGGCTATGAACTCACCTTAGTAAATAGTCCTCTGAAAATGATAGTATATATCCAAGTATGAATCACCGTCAAATACCTAAGTAAAATTTCGGCCAATCATAGTCCTACAAATATAGCTAAAGACTAAGTATTATATAACTATAATAAATGCTGTTAATATATATTATAGTAACACTTGTAAGGTGGTGCACATATTTATCGTATTTGAAATTGTTTGATGGCTCTTGGGAAGGTATACAATGTCACACGTTCTTGTATACGTATATAAGTTATTAATAAATATTCGTATTTATTAAATCGTAGGTTAACTTGTATATTATCCGAATATAATTCGTCTGATATGTTAAGTGTCTATGGAATCACTTTTGTTTATAAAATACCCTTAGGTTTTCTATAATTACAAAACAGCCCTTGTGTTTATGTAATATACAATATTTACATTTTAAACCCTTAGGTTTCCCTAATTACACTTTTAGTCCTCTAACTTTACAAAATTATACTTTTGGTCCTTATATGTTTAAAACAGCCCCTTTGAGTTTCAGAATGTCTAAAACAGTCCCTAGACCTTTCTAATAGTTTTTGACAGTTTTAACCCTTGAGTTTATAAATTGACACTTTTAGTCCCTTAACTGGTAAAAATCGCATTTTAACTCCAATTAAGATCTAAGAAGTGACAATAGGTTTTATTAACTCCAATAAGCTACATAAGCCATTGGCAGCTTATAAATAAGCTCGAATGAGCTTATTTGAGCTTATTGGGCTTATTGGGTCCGTTAAGGCCCATCAAGCTAATAAATGGTCCAATCAAGATTAAATAAATAAGCTCATAAGCTCTTATTTGACTTAATTAAGCTTAAATAAAACCGTTAAGTTGAAAAAATAACAATAAGCTCGGTGATCTTAATTAAGCTTATTTCGGGCTTATTGGGGCCTTGATACCCTCCAACGATCTTAACCTGAAATGTTGAAAAAGGACTTTACCAAGTATTCCAACTTAATATCACATCTCAATAAGCACCTATATCCATGTCTATGCTGCTTGTAATTGTAATGGCCTTATTCAAATAAGCTATTAAGCTCGTTAACGGGCTTGTTGGGCCCTCAATAAGCCCCATTTTATCCCTCAATAAGCTCATTGTACTTAAAGTTTAGCCATGGACCCTAACTAATGGGCAGTTAGGCCTATTGAGCCCAACTTTGGGTTTCTTGGTTTAAACGAGACCACTAGTGGCTCGTTAAGCTCCTTGGTGTTTCTTAGGATTTCGTTAATAGCCCTAGCAATCACGAATGAGTTCGTTTAGCTTATATGAGGGTTGAGTCCGTCACATGCAATTAATTAAGCGACTTATATACTACCTTCCTAATCCAACACTAATAAGTGTACGCGAAATGTTTACGTATGAGTTTCGTGAAAATCGTTGGTACGTGTTGGTGTCCATGTTTGTTCTCACACTTGTATTTTAAACAAAAACACTTAGCCTTAGCTTGTTATTAAATCATGTCTTACACGTTTTATTAAGTTTTTAGCAAAACCACATAATATACACCCGAGTATATATATATGTGCGTGAACCATGCTTGGTTGTCTCATGCACATATTTGTTCACATGAACTCGTTAGTTACAAACTGACGTGATTAAATACTAGTAAATAAAGGAAGAATGCATGATACGAGTACGTATAAGTTTAGTACATGACTTACAAAGGGTCTTAGCAACTTGGTTGACGAGTATTGGACGTATGGAATGCTAACCCCAAGCGTATACCCGATCGTACACCCAATGTATGCCAATCCTCGGCTCGTGTACCTCCTTATATGCTTGTTAAAGTAACCTTAGTATCGTTTATGGGTTCAAAAGAGATAATGGGAGTGTTTGCTTGCGGTTTGTGACCCGAATAAGAGAAACAAGTATGTGATTAGCTGTTTGAGTGTTTTGTGAATTGCAAGAGTGTTAAATGGTAAGATGTGAGTGTGTATTTATAGGCAATGAGGCTAGTTATATTTCCTAGTCACATACTAACCCAAACCGTGCCCTAATCCAAGTAGTTTTTGGGGTTTCTAGTTGGTTACTCATTGTTTTGTTAAAACCACCAAGTATACTCCTTAATTGCTCAATCTAAGTACAAGATTACATTAGATATAGAGATCTTATGGTTTGTGTGTATGTTTCTTGCCTAGCCGCGACATCAAGATGCACAAAGGAAGTAAATAGTATATTAACCCATTGTGTATTTGTAGCTAGGGACACAAATACCAAAGTTTAATAAAAGAGTTTTATACAAGTACGTACAATAGTCTTGGAAGATTCTAGTTGTTTTTGGTACTGCAAATTAGGCTATAGTGGGTTTTACACAAGAATTGATTTAATTTTTGTGTTTAAGGTTTCAAAGTGTGTATGGTTTGAGTCTAGGTATGTCTAGGTATTCTGGGTGTGTCCAAATGAATTTTATTGCGAAACTAAACACTTTTAGCTTGACCCATAAAAAAAAGATACGCATGGTTAATAATTATCTCCATAGTAACATTTATAACAATGGTTTGATGTAAAACCTTAATTTATTTTGAGGCCTTTACATTAAAGGATTATTTCAGTCACGACATTTAGCTTAAAAGTTTAATTTAAAAGTAAACGCGTATCGACCAAAATAAATAGTGACGAATAATAGGAGTCGTAAAATGACCTAAATTTGAGAAATGTACAGTCACCACCCATTAAAAGAGCTTTGTCCTCAAAGTTTAAGACCTTGTCGTGGATGACGAAACCCGGTTTGTGAAAAGTTGTGGGTATTTCTGTTTGAACGAATCTTCACATTCCCAGGTGAACTCAGGACCTCTCCTAGAGTTCCAACGAACCTTAACCAATGGTGCTCGAGCTCACTTCAATCGTTATGATCTCCCGTTCCATTGATTTACAATGGGCTCTTCCACAAACTTGAAGCTTTAACGTCAATGTGAATTCCTTCTAACGGCATGACTAATGGTTCGTCAGCGTAACATTTCTTCAGATTAGACACATGGAAAGTATGATGAACTCTGCTCAACTCTTGGGGAAGTTCCAGCTTGTAGGCAACTTTCCCAACTTTGGCTAACACCCTGAAAGGTCCGACGTATCTTGGATTCAGCTTGCCCCGCTTACCGAATCGTACAACCCCTTTCCACGGTGAGACCTTGAGCATAACCCTATCCCCAACTTTGAACTCCATCGGATTTCATTTCCGATCCGAGTAGCTCTTTTATCGATCTTGAGCAGCGTGCATCCTTTGCTTGATCAGGACGATCTTTTCCGTTGTTTCTTGGATCAATTCCGGACCAGTCAGTTGAGCTTCTCCAACTTCAGCCCAGCACATCGGTGGATCGACATTTCGGACATGGAACAGTGCCTCATAAGTGCGTTCCTTTATGCTTGCAGTGATCACATGTTGTTTATATGAAAACACGGCTATAAGGAAACAGAATGCCTAACCCATTACCCTTTGCAAAATCAATCCACGCAAGCACTTTAGCATGTCCTCGAGAGCTTGGATAGTTCTCTAGCTCTGGCCATTGATTTCTGGATGATATGCAGTGCTCATGCTTATGTCTATACCCAAAGCTTTCTGAAATGATTTCCAAAAATTGGATGTGAAATCACCATCCACGTTCATAAGAATATCGAAGCAGGTAACCCGTGTCTTGTCTACTATCCTGTTCTAAGTACAGACATTGCCATTTGTCTAATGGATCATGTCTCCCTTATTGGCAAGAGTGGGCAGATTTTGTAAGTTCGAATCTACTATCAGACCCAGATGGTGGTCCAAAACCTTGTGCGAGACGACTTAGGAAGCTTGTGATAAAATCATCATGATATTTACCCTAATTCTACTCGGTATTGCTGGTTGTACTAACATCCTGATTTGCCTTTGGTGTCGGAAAAGCCATAAACCTTGCACACGGTCCAGAGCACTTGCTAACATAAGTAGGCGATGACAGCCTACATGTTCGGCCCACCAATAAGATTTCTTCACTTCATTGGTACATCTTTTCGGAACCATGGATGGATGGAGTATTTTGACTTGTGAGATTCGTGCATAATCACGGATCTTAAATCTCCATAGCAAGGTAACCAACTCCTGTCGTGTAAACATAAAGTCCCATCGGCACGTAGTTCCAACCTTTCCCTGGGTATATCCTTTTTTATCATACCGCCTACATCTTCATTCACAAAGAATTCTCTGTTGCTTGGCTTCGATCTGACTTCTAAATTCATTTTGGAGATTTAAGCCAATAGTCATAACCAAGGCTCGAACCCGTAATGGCTCAATCCGTTCCTTACGGCTCAATGCATCAGCCACTACGTTTGCCTTCCCTGGATGATAACGAATGTCACAATCGTAGTCGTTTAGCAATTCAAGCCAACGGTGTTGCCTCATGTTAAGCTCCTTTTGATCGAGAATGTGTTATAAGCTTTTATGGTCAGTGTGAACAAGGGTGCATCTAGTTCCATAATAGATAGTGTCCACCATATCTTAGAGAAAAAACACCGATCCATTTCTAAATCATGATGATGGTTCTTCTTATGAGTAAGCATAGGCAAAATCACCTTCTCTCTCAGCATCAACCACAGCGCCTAAGCCCTATGTGTGAAGCATCACAATATACCATAAAGTCTTCGTCTTCCTTTCAGTTAAAGCCATAAAGGTGCACTGCACAACTCTGCTTTATTAACTGAAAATGCGTTCTCTTACCTTTTTACCCCAGTCAAACATGATTCCTTCCTGAGTAAGTTTTGTAATTAAGTAAAGCAATCTTTGAAAATCTTCGATGAACCTTCGATATAACCAGCAAGACCTAAAAATTGGCGGATCTCCGTTGGTGTATTAGGAGATGCCCAATCTTTGATAGATTCTATCTTGGCTGGATCCACATGTATGCCTCTGCTGTCAATGACATGTCTGAGAAATTGTACCTTCGGAATCCAAAATTCACATTTTGAAAACTTGGCATACAACTTCTCTTTCTTAAGCAATTCCAAAATGGCCTTGAATGTTTCTTCGCGAGCGGCTCTTTACTCGTCTTTGAATAAATAAGTAAGTCCATGCGATGAGAACAATTACGACGTATCCAAGTAAGGCTTGCATACTCGGTTCATGAGGTCCATGAATACCGCAGGTGCGTTTGTCAGTCCGAATAGCATAACCTGGAACTCGTAATGACCATACCGAGTTTGGAATGCCGTCTTTTTAATGTCTTGTTCTCGTACCCTAAGTTGGTGATATCCTGATCTCAAATCTATCTTTGAATAAATACTGGATCCTTGGAGTTGATCAAATAAATCGTTGATCCTTAGGAGTGGATAACGATTCTTCACTGTCAGTTTATTTAACTCACGGTAGTCGATGAACATCCTAAATGACCCATCCTTCTTTTTGACAAACAGGACTGGGGCTCCCCAAGGTGAGGAACTAGGACTTATGAATCCTTTGTCAGAAAGCTCTTGTAGTTGCTCCGATAATTCCTTCATTTCGGATAGAGATAATCGATACGGTTCTTGAGCTATGGGTGCGGCTCCTGGAATTAGATCGATCTGAAATTCCACTGGTCGAGCCGGAGGAAGACATGGCAAGTCCTCGGGAAACACTTCAGGAAAGTCTCAGACGATTGTACTATCCTAATTGTTTTCCATCTGACTATCCACCTACTATTTCTTGGCGGATATCTGCGCCAAGAAGACCTGGCATCCTTTTGCCATGTACTATTGAGCTTTTGAATATGAGATAACTGCCAACCGAGATTCTCTCTCATTGCTAATTTCGTTGCCACAAAAAGTCAAAGTTTCATTCCTATAGGGAAATTGAACAAGTTTTCATCGCACACGATCACGGCGTGACATCTTCTTAACCAGCCCATACCGATAATGACGTCAAAACCTACCCGTTCTAACGGAATTAGATCTATGTAGGAACAGAGGTGGTCCTTAAGAATTTAAAGTGCAACCTCGTATAATAGTGTTTATCCCGACTATTTTCCCATCAGCTAATTCGACATTATAACTATTATCTAATGGAGTTGGGACAATGTCAATCAGGGAACTAAATGCAGTAGATATAAAACTTCTATCGACACCAATGTCGAATAAGATAGATGCATAGGGGTTGTAAGAGGAACTGTACCCAGTACATCATTGGAATCTTGGGTTACCAATGGCATTCCCTCTCTTCTCTGCAATTCCAACTGCATAAACCCAGCCTTGTGCATTCCCATTCCCTCCATCCGTATTCTTCAACTTAGGGTAATCTCTCTTGAAATGCCCTAGTGCTCCACACTCAAAACAACCATTCCCCTTGGGAGCTGCCCCATTGCCCTTCTGAGTATTAGCAATGTTTGTGTTGCCAGTACTCCTGCAATCGCGGGCAAAGTGCCCTACCTTGTTACACTTGTGGCACTTCTGGGTGCACGGGCCATTGTGATGAAAATGGCACTTGGTGCACTTAGGCAAAGATCCCCCATACGGCTTCTTTTCGCCTTCCCCCCATAATAGTAGACCTTGACAGACATTCTGCTCTTAAAGGGTTTTTGTTGGTGACCATGGTTGTTTCTGATGAGATCATCACAGCCATTCCTTTTTGTTTGTCAGACGCCCTTTCTAACTGTAGGTGCTGAGTTTTTCCGATCCGATCAAGTCATTGCCAACTCAATATCTCATCTAACGTCTTGGGTCTGGCATAAAAACAAAAAAAAAAAAAAAAAAAAAAAAAAAAAAAAACATTACGATTGATGTTCCAGTAATGTTTGTCAGAAGTCCACTGAGACTTTCAAACTTCCGGTTTCATTGGCAACAACTGGTACAATATCAGGTAGCTCTTGGAAAACCGTCAGTGTATGCTGGAACATCATTCCCCTTGACCTTTAGGTTCCACAACTCGATTTCTAATTTCTTGATTTCACCCTGCGGACAATACTTATCCGTCATCTTCTTTTTGAGTACTTCCTAAGTCATTGCATATGCCTCAGGACCTAAGGTTCTTATCTGACCATTCCACCAAGTCAAAGCAGCACCTAACATAGTGCAGGTTGCAAACTTCACCTGATTCTCAATAGCACAACCACGATATGACGAAAACTGACTCCATCTTTCTTCACACTACACCAATTCATACCGACCAACGCCTTCAGTCCCCTTGAAGTTCTACAAAGGTGATACTTTCATAAGTCAGCATAAAAACAAGGGAGTGATTTTGCACCATTCCTTTCGTTTATTCCCCAAGTATGAACTGTGGCTTCCATCACCCATATTGGAGTTTCGCAGAAGGGCTTGATTAAAAAATTCAATCATATCTTTGCATGGAAATCTGGAGTCACGTTGTTCTAGGGTTGGTGTTGTTAGGAGTAGTATTCGGTCCTCATCTTGTCGCAGGTGCCATGATTCGTCTACAACACAAGAGACAAAATGTGAGGTCATAATTATGACAGAATATAATAATGTATAAGGGAATAACAACACAAGAGAGGTATAAATTAACAACATAACACATCTGATTACATTTATAAACTTTGAAAATTTTACATGAAATAGTTGTCTGATTACACAAAATACAATACAAAAGATCTAAGGCTATGCTAGCGGGGAAAAACCCCTAATACTTAACATGCCTGTACAATGACCTAGCAAGATAAGATAACATAAATCACTAGACGTGACTGTCCGCATCCCCTGAAGCATCCTGGTGATCCAGAATCCTAGCATCTGGTGCTGGCTGTCTAGCTCTCCGTTGTCCTCGCAGTGCTAGCAACTCGGTCTGCATGTCGCCCATGACTCTCGCCTTATGTCTCTCATCACACGGAAGTCTCTACCATCTGTGCCTGACGCTTACGGTCAATCTCTCAAAGCGCTGCTATCTCAGCATGTTGCATCTAAAAGCGAGTCTCAAGTACCTGATGTTGTGTCTAAATAAGAGTACCCCTGCAAGCTATAGCTGAGCTGGTGTTCCGTAGAGATGGGTCCCTGTGTGCAAACTTACATGATTCCGGTGGGTCCCCTGAAGCTCCTGATGTCACGCCTACTCAACTCCAATCTAGTAGCCCAAGCCTCTCGAGAACATAGCCTCCTCCTCCAACCATCCATACTTGTCTCTAAGAAGTCATCCAATCCCCATAAAGTAAGTCACCCGCTGCGAGTCCCATATTGCCTCGTTGTGAGTATACAAGACCTACTATCATGAGCATCCACCTATTTAAGGTATACAAGTTAGTGTATCAATTCTCATGTAGCTCAGAAGCATCTGGACCGCTAGTATTGACCATCTTCCACGTCATATGTGTTATCTCAGGAACTACCTCTATCTATCTACCCAAAATACCCTATTTCGTACCCAACATCACTAAATCCCATGTCGCCTCTCTTCACATCTACTGTAGCTTACAGGAAAAAAACTCATAATCTAATCCCCCGACCACTGGTAGGTCTAGCATAGAACTCATCTCCTCGATCTTCGTAAACTGGAGAGCCTAGAGTGGACAAACACAACCTCTTACGAGGTGGCTACTTGACTCGAGAATCATTGTCCCTAGTGTCAGACAGGTGGTGTTGTATAGAGATAGTGGTATGGTGTATGGAGGTGATGGTAAATGCGGAGTAACTGCATCAATAAGGCCTGAGTAGATGCTATTCTTGAGAGTCTGGATATAGGGATTTGGACACCCAGATGATGGTAGTAATGGTAAATGTCACATGTGTGGTTGTGGTGATGAATGTGCATGGGGGCCATGCACCATACCTGCAGAGGGTGGTGATAGTGAGATAGGTGGTGATGGTGATGGAGTAGTCATGGCCAGAAGTCTCTCAACCTCTGCCTCTGGTGGAAGGGATATGGAAGTCTGAGGCCGGACGGTAATCCTAGCCCCAATAGTAATGTCAGTGGAGGGTGGTGGTATAACAGGCTCTGTTCCCTCAGGTGGGAAAACAGGCTCATCAACAGGTACAACAATAGCAGAGTCGGCCGGAGCTAAGTGCTCCTCCTCCTCGTCCTCATCATCCTCATCCTCACCATCAACGTCATCCCCAGATGAATCGCCATCATCATCATCATCTCCATCATCTTCCCCGCCCATAGGATAGTCGACCGGACCATCCTCTGTCTCATCATCCTCGTACTCCTCTGGATCCTCCTCGGGATCCGACTCAGTAACATATCCGGGTGACTCAGCAGTAGGTGAATCAACAGGAGGTAATGGCTGCTCCTCAGCTGGAAACTCATGGTCATCCTTAAATGGTATATACTCAAGGTATATAGGCTCTGGCACGTAGTCAGGATCATGTGTCTGTATGAACATAGGCTCACGCTCATCCTCGTTTTGAGGAACTGACGGTGTTTGTGGATCCTCTAGGCCTGGTATGTAATCCGGTGATGGTGGGGCTACTGGCTGCATCGGGAGTCCGTCATATCCTAATACGATGACCCGTGGGATGCCTCCCTCAGATATCTCCTCATCATCGGCTCCCCAGAAGGCTCTGCCAGGCTCAGAGTTAGTGTAAACGGAAGTGTAGGTAACCGCAGATGTCGCAGAAGACATGATTACTGCAAAAAGCAAAAATAACCTATATAAGTATTACTTATAGGAAAGATCGGTATGATATGTCTATAAGCTTTAATTATAAGAGTCTTATAGTAATATACTTAGTATATTTTATATACGCATACATCAATCATGTAAGCACTTAGTACCCTACTAATGTTAAAATAGTGTGTATCATGTAAGCATGTATGTGCTAGATGTAAACAAGTAATGCATGTATGTCCCTCGTAAATCTCATTAGTGAAAACATTGTTTGAAAATGGTTATAGTCCAGACAAAACTTTTGACCTGGTTCTCTATAACCTTGGCTCTGGTACCAATCTGTAACACCCTCAAAATTGAGTACGCGGCGGAATGTTGAATATCCAAGGGCGTTACTTTATGGATCAATAGCACAAGATCTGAGAACGACTACTAATCGTGTCGTTTGAAAAAGATACACTGGATTAGCAAAATACTTGTTTGTTACATAAGCCCATGGCTTCAAATTGTTCAACAATATAAATAAAGATTCCGGTTTATAACAATTATCCCCAAAATGTAAGACCCCAAATCTTAAGTGTTGACTCTTCAATTATTGACTTCCAATGTATAATCGCACCTCATGCCTTATTGACCTGAAAAACATGCTTAAAACGTCAACATAAAGTTGGTGAATTCATAGGTTTATGTAAATCAATAGTAGGACCGCAAGATTTCCAAGTGTATGATTAAGCAACACATGCTAACATCATAAAAAGTAATTACGTTTTCCTAAGCTCATGACACTAAAGCTCGACATGTATGAATCGAATATATTGCCAATGAATGCCCGTGAATGATGTTTTAACCCGCAACATCCTAAATCCGACATGGTATATGTTCGTTCCTAGTTATAGCTAATCACCCGAACGGGGATTGTCAATCCCAAATAGATCTATCTATAACATTCGCGCTCACAATCCAGTAATTGACAGTTCATGATAAAGGGCTCAGTGAGTTATCGCTACTTAGGCAAACACGTAATCATTGTATAAAATGTACACTTGCGTCCAATTTGTAAAACAAAGCATGTTCTCACCCCAAGGATGTAAATTATTTAAATAATTGTAAAACATGAGGCTATGAACTCACCTGAGTGAATAGTCCTCTAAAAAGGATAATAGATATCCAAGTAAGCACTGAATCACATCGTCAAATACCTAAGTAATTACGGCCAGTCTTAGTCTACAAGTTTAGGTTAAATACTCAATGTATAAACTACAATAAGTTGCTAGTGTATATATACTGTTATCACTTGTGTGGTGGTGTACATGTTTAATGTACTGGAAATTTTTTATGGCTCTTGGAAAGGTATAAGATTTCCCACGTTCTAGTATACGTATAAACGTGTATTTAATAAATATTCATATTTATTAAGTCGTGGTTTAACTCGTTATGATATTTGATAAATATATAACTCGTCCGATTCGCTAAGTGTTTATAAAAATCACATCCGTTTACAAAATACCCTTAAGTTACTTGTAATTACAAAACAACCCATGGGTTTATGAACTATATACTATTTACATTTTAAACCCTTAAGTTTCCATAATTACACTTTTAGTCCTCTAACTTTACACAATTTACATTTTAGGTCCTTATATGTTTAAAACAGCCCATAGCATTTTAAATGTTACAAAAACAGTCCCTAGCTATAAGAAATCAAATTCTTGACAGTTTTAGCCCCTCTAGTTTGTAATTTACACTTTTGGTCCCTTAACTTTACAAAAATCGCATTTTAAGTCCAATTAAGTTCTAAAAAGTGACATTAGATTTTATTAAGCTCCAATAAGCAAAACCAACTATTTTGGCTTATAATCAAGCTCGGATGAGCTTATTTAAGCTTATCGGGCTTATTGGGCCCGTTAAGGCCCATTAAGCTATTTAATGGTCAAATGAAGTTTTCAATAGTACATAAGCACTTGATAAGCTTATTTAGGTTATAAGAATCAGTTTAGCTTATTAATAAGCTCGAATGAGCTTATTTTGAGCTTATTGGGCTCGTTGGCCCACCAACCTTTACCGAAAGTTTACATTAAGGGTTTCTTATGTGGTCTAGGTTATCTTCTTATCTCAATAAGCTTATTAGGGCCTATTTAACCTGATTTAACCTAGCAGCTTATTAAATAAGCTAATAAGCCTTGGTAATGGGCTTTTGAGCCCGATATGAGTCCGATTGGCTTTCTAAGTGTTTGGGCTTGATCTATTTGGGTCCAATAACAAACTTGCTTATTTTGCTTATTCGATAAGCTAATAAGCCCGCTGTTGGGCCTATTGGGCCCGTTATGAACCCGAATGGGTTCTAGGGGTTGGGGCTTGGCCCATTAACATCATTTGAGTCCATTAAGCTCATTTAACTTATATAAGCTGTGCAAAACTTTACCGATAAGCTGTTAGAGCTTATTGTGAGCTTATGGCTCACGTTGGGCTCGCGAAAGGGCTAGTAAGCCCATTAAGGGTTCGGTTGGGTTTCTAAATAAGACGGGAGCCCTATGTGAATCAAAATAAGCACTTCCCATTATGATTTAGCCCGAGTGGCTTATTAATAAGCCGCGGCTTATTAATAAGCTCTCGTTGGGCCTTGTTGGGCTCGATAGAGGCCCGTTAGGGGTGCTAGCCTTTTTGGGTGGGTTTAATTGGGTCCGAAAGGTTTATTAGTATCTTGTATGGTTTCGATAAATCGTCTAGCACTAAAACAACGTGTTTAACATTTTCTAACCGTGACCCGCGACATGCAATAGTTCCTTAATGTCGTATACATGTTCCCACACCACCCCGTCATGATCATAATAATAGTTTACGTGTAGTTATTTATGTATGGCACCACGAAAGGTTGCATTGTGACAAGAAAGTGTGCGTGAACCATGCATGGGTCGAACCATGCATGTTTCACGTAACCTTGAGTTTTAAACTCGAAATATACGCGAAACTAGAAATAAATTAACGGTATATGAATATGAAGGACAACGTAGGATACATAGAATGACTTACAATGGTCTTAGGGTCTTATTCGTGAATATTGAAGCAAACCCGAATCGTATAAACCCCAAATGGTGTAAGTATGACCGTATCCTCCTTCCTAGCTTAACCCCACGCCTTAGTATCCTTATCTAGTGGAATGAGGTGTCGTGTTTTAGTGATGCTCGGCTTGGTTTAGTGCGTACCGAAAAATCCCAAAGAGGGAAAATAAGTGCTCTTGGTCCTTAGAGAGAGTTTTACAGTGTTGGTGAAAAATGTATATTGAGCAGGGAGTGATATTATAGATAAAATAGAACTAGTTAGCTTCCTAGTTTTCCTCAAACAACCAAACCGTGCCTAAGAGGTGGTTTGAGAAGTCCATTGTTACTCATGGTTTAGCCTAAACCACTTGAGTAACAAGTATTAATGAGAGATATTGGGTACATGAATTACTTAGCTAGCTAAAACTTGAGAATATGTGTGTAAGTATATCGTGACCGGTATCCAAGAAAAGGAATAACAAGTTTGGTCATTAACCGACTAGGTATTAGTTACTAAGGAACATTAAGTACCATCTTTGAAAAGCTTAGAAGGTTTGTAACATGTACCCTTAAGATCAATTAGGGGATTTTGCTAGCAAATAAATCACCAAGGACGATTTATTGTGGGTTTACTTGCCCATATTCGACACTAGGGTGATATAAACACAAGACTTGATTAAATTTTGTGTTTAGGCGTTTAATATGGGTATTGGTTTGAGTCTAGGTAATCTAGGTATTTCCGGGGTGCGTCCAAATGTATTTTATCGCGAAACGTAACCCTTTTACGTGACCAATAAAAATAAAATACGCAAAGTACATAATTATTCTCAAAATAATTATTTCTTACTTGGTTGATGTAAACCCTTAATTTATTTGGTGACCGTTTACATTCATTGATTATTTCTAGTCTACGCGGTTTAGCTTAAAAGTAAACATTAAAAGTAAACGCGTATCGGACTAAAATAAATAGTGATCATTAATATCGTCGTACAATGACACGAAAATGAGAAATGTTACAGAGTTAATATACTTATTCAAGAAATATACATTATAGCATGCACTTGGTTTTAAAATACTTTGTATTTAATTTGGCTCGACCCAATTGGTAAGTATTTGATCCAAAGAGAATTAAGTTATCTAGGGAATTCTGATGGAGTCTCACAATTCCAATACTTATAGAATACCACTTTATTATGGTATGTCTAATGTGTTGAAACAAACTATATTCATATTGTTTGATTTTTGATAACTTTAATTGCTCTACCTCCAAAATCGATCAAGGCTAGAAATTTACGTGTGTTATGGATACATTCAATATAGTTCCAACCTAGAAGGTATTCAAGACATTATCTATTTATAGATTATGACGAATCCTATTATGTCTTGATTAAAGTTTTGAAATTTTTTAATATCTTATGAAGCATATTATTAACAAACTAGAGATGAGAACTGAAAAAATGTATTTTGTTGTCCCGTTTAAGAACAATTTATTGTTGCTTGAATACTTAGTATTTAGAGAAGTATCTCTTCTTACAAAAGTAAGTGGGAGTATCTATAAATCTTGAAAATATTCAAGAACAAAATACATAACCGTTTGAATTCACTTATTGATTTCATACTAAGGTTTAGCATGAAAATGTCAAAACAAAGTATAATGTAACTCTCATTCATAAATCCGTAAGGATGCCTCATCAATGGAGTGATATTTTTATATCAATACTGAGGAATATAAGTTAGAGGGTCATAATAAACCTGTTAACTAATAAGATGAAATATCACATCTTGGATCTGATAAATATCTTAGAATTATATATGACAAGATGCAGTCCTTAAAAGGCAATCAATTTTTTAAGCTTGATTGATTTTTTACCAAACAGTTAAACCGAAAGGTGAGAATGAGTTTCTTTTGAAGAAAGGCTCATAAGGACAAGATTGTACACATATTAATGCCTGACTGATGATAAGAGTTTTGAATCTTACTTAAGCAATTGACTATGATTAAATCTTTCTTTTCTACACGCATTAATTATATAAAGATAACTAATTATCATACAGGTTTTCTTGAATCTGAAATATGGCGAATTAAGGATCATAACTCTTTCCTTAATGATTACATTGTGAGGACGATGTGTAATCAAAAGGTTATGAGTTTAAAATAATCTTTATAAAGTATACAAGATAATAGAATCCAAGTGTGGATTGGATCATGCATCTAGGAGCTGAAATCTTAAGTTTAATCATAATATAATTTTTGATTAAATTAAGATAATTCCTGAGTACACCTGACATCAAGTGGAAGCATTATGTTTTTTCCTTAAAATTCATATGTTGTGTAACATATTGAAGGCATCATTCCATCTGAGCTAGATGTTAATCCTTGAGATTGGAATGGAATTTCACTTGGGAATTTAGGAGATAAAACAAACGACCTTGGAATAAATGTTTAGTGAAATAAACATATGCAGAAATTAAGTCCAACACAATGCAATACATCATTGAAGCAAGTCTTAAATGATATATTTCACTTGAGATAATTTAATACATGGATGGAAACCTTGTGTTTTTTAACTAAGGATTCATCTTGTACATATATTATATTATGTATAAGACTGGTTGTTACTTTTGCACAAGAGCAAGATGAGCAAACAACAACAACATCTAATTCAGAGTGTTTAGATGACTAATAACAATAGTATCTAATTGAGAGTGATTTAGATGACTGTTTAAATAAATGTTTACAAATTATATAAGGCATAGTGTTGTTTGAGTACACATGATGCTAGAGAATAATCAATCATAGTTAAAATAGGATTTCATCATTTATGATAAATCTGCTAACTAGATATGCTTAGCTAAGAGCATTGTTGCACTAAACATTAAAGAATAAGAATACTTTACCTTTTAAGAAACTATAAAGATGACTGTCTAAGATAAGTATGTTGTTGACTTCAAATACCCCCATTAAAGGTACAGTCACATTTCCATACTATGATACTTGCAATAGTATGCATATATACATACGACACTCATCATATCATTCAAATCCTTCACAATTTGTGAATTTGAAACAAGTATTCAGAAAGTTTACTCAGATAACTATTTAGCTGTCTTGTAAAGAAAAAGTTAAGAATATTGGATACATTGGACTTTAACTTGCTAATTAGTTCCATGCATATCTATTTTAGTATTTGGATAATTGGGATGGTAAGATAATTTTTACTTTCTGATGAATGAAGATACGTGGTATTTGTTATTCATACGTATAATAATTGTTATCTTATATTTGTATGTTTAATCCTTGGATGATTTTATCATTCTAAATATGTCCAATGTCGGTTAACAATATGGGAATATTGTTACATAAGACAAATGTGAGTGTTGGTTATATTCTCTTAATATATGGATGGATCCCACCATACTCATATGTTATTCACAAGGGATGCATATTGGACGCCCCAACCTTTAAATATTTACTTTTGGATCCTTGTCATGAGTAAGATATCAAAAATGGTTAAATAAGTCATCCTTAGACTTGAGAAACAAGGAATTTTTGTATGTGTGAATATCACTTTTTGATTATAAGTCAAACGCTAACCTGAAAATGGTAGTTATAAAGGCTATTTTTGGAAGTGATGTGAAGCAGCATCCATAACACTTGTAGTCAACAAAAAATTTGTTCCTCCACTTGATATGTGTAGAATGATACCATGGTGCCTCTCCAGAATTAATCAGATGATTGTGTGGCCACACCCAAAGTGTAATTCAAGATGATTCTTGATTATGTTTGGTATATCTGAATTAACTTTTATAACGAGAAACTAAATGGTTAAACTATATGGAATGAGTTAGAATCCATATCCATGGTTTAACGGTATCTGTAACAAAGGGATGATAATTACAAGTAATACATAACCATTAAAAGCTGAGATTGTTCTTGAAACTTTATCTCAAGTTTTTTTGATTTATGACAATAAGTGTGTTGCTAGACGTTGTTATTGTTGGTATAAATGTAAGTCTGCTACTCCAACTCCTAAGTGGGAGCTATTAGAATATGGTAGTTGAATCCGCATGTTATACGATTAGACATACGTGAGCCTATTGGGGGCACACACGTTAATACACGAAGAATACATTTTATTACTTCATGATATAAATATTTGAATAGTCATTAATTACGTTAATTGTTTAACTAATTTAACGTGTATATTAAATATAAAACCAAGAGACTAAACTAGACAAAACTCGAACCACGAGGGGCCCATTGTTTGGCTGAATCCCCTAGGGTTCTAGAAGGGGGTGTTTGTTCGGTTATAGAGTTGGAGGGGGAAAAGGAAACAGGTTTCCTTGTTGTACAAGAATTAGGGTTGGGTTTGTGCCTATATAAACACATACCCCATACCTCATTCTTCATTCATTCAATTCCTAAATCACTCAAGAATTTTCGATGCTCTCTCCTCCTCCCAAAACTTAACCAAAAACCCTAAAACCCTTTTAGGGATTTTCGGTTCTTCCTCCCTCAACCGAATTTGATCAATAACCCTTTTAGGGTTCTTGATTTTACTTGTTCTCCTAGCTCGACGTTACTAGATCAACACACGGTGTTCGATTGGTGTTCTTCGTAGCTCGACAATACATAAAACCCACTTTAGGGGTTTTTTGGTTCGGTTTAAACCCTAACCGAATTAGGGTTTATTTGGTTTTTGATGGAAACCCTAATTAGGGTTTTTGCTTGGTTTTCGATTAGCTCAAGGACTTACAAGGGTGTGTTTGGTAATCGGTTTGACACGTGGTGTTTGGTTCGTGAAGTCAAGTCTAGACAACTTGGCGTGCTTGCTTAACGTGACTGTGTGAGCAACCGTAGAGGTGGTAATTTAACCACTATGTTTTCAAGATCAAGATCCGGTGTTAGTTTATTGATTTAACTCAATAAACAAAAGGTTAGTAAATTACTTGTTTAATTTATGAGTTAATCTATGTGCTAAAACTTAATCCATCCGTTGCGTACTCGTGGTTAAATGGTTAACTAGTTATAAAATCCCAACATTAATAACACAAAACTAATCTCAATCGGTTAAATACAAATCACAACCAATATCCACCACTGCTATATCCGGTATGGAGCTATTATTTATTTGATAATAGTTCTATTACAAATCAGTAATAACAAGATCAAGATGATCTATGAATTAAGGTTACAAAAGGAGGAGAGCGTATTTTCTAGACAGAGAGATAAGAAATCAAAGGTATCAAAACAGGTGGTCAAAGCTCCTTTTACAGGAGCTTGACCTGATATGAAATCCAGCAAACAGCAATAAAGGCCCTTCAACTTTAGACAACCTTCAAACTTAGGCCCATAACTTTCTCCAAAGCTATAACTAAAAAATATAAAATGACACAATAAGCCCCTATAATATATGTTTACTATAAGAGACTATTTATTTCAACATCCCCCCTTAGTTTCAACCTAGTAAACATCATACATTCCAAGTTTTTTATCTAACTTATTATGCTGAACTGTATCCAACCCTTTAGTCAGAATATCTGCAATTTGATTTGCAGACTCTACTTTAACAGTTTTAACAACACCTTTCAAAAAAATTTCTCTAACAAAATGCAAGTCTATTTCAAGATGTTGAGTTCTTTCATGAAAAACAGGGTTGGCTACTATTTTAATAGCAGAATTACTATCACATTAAAGATTAACAGGTAAAAGATTGTTAATATTTAAATCTTTTAAGATTTTCAAAATCCAAATAACTTTACTAGTAACTAAAGCAAGAGCTCTATACTCTGCTTCAGTTGAGGACTTAGAGAGAGTATTTTGTTTTTACTTTTCTAAGAAACAAGAGAGTTATTTAAGAAAACATAATAGCCAGTGATAGATTTTCTTGTGATAACACATTTAGCCTAATCAGAATCAGAAAAAGCATTTAGAAACATACTAGAAGTCTTGATAATATGAATACCCAAACCTGGACAGCTTTTGAGATATCTCAATATCTTAAAAGCAATCTTAAGATGATATTTTAAAGGCGAATGCATAAATTGACTTAAATAATGCACAACATATGATATAGCAGGTCTAGTATTAGTCAAGTAAATCAATTTGCCCATTAACTTCTGATAATCAGTGATGTTATCAAGTAAAGGGTCAGTTTCATAAGCCTCATTAGAAATGACAAGTTTAGACATTAAGGGAGTTTTAGCAGGTTTACATGCAAGCATACCTGTAGAATACATGTATTATCTAATCTCACAATCTAATGAGAATAAAATAGAGAGACAAAGTGGAAGGATGAACACTTTTAGAGAGAGAAAGAAAGAGAGAATATTAGCTTATATGAAAATGAGAAAGTGAACAACCAACACCCTTTCCAAGCTATGGAGTGGGTATTTATACTCCTATAGTGGCCGGCCATGGGCCCTTGTTTGGGCTATTTATGGGCCTTGGACCTTTATACCTTACTAAGCTTAAAAAAACTATATTGAACCTACGAGCTATGTATTTTAGGTGTGACCGAGTATTTTCTCGATTCCTAACAATCTCCCCCTAAGGGAGGTCACATCCTTTTACAAAAATCTTAAACCTAGCTTTCTATGAATGTCTTCGTCTTTGGTCGTGGTCTTGAATCTTTATCTTTCAACTTGTGATATGCGTAGTGATCTTTAGACTTTAGGCTTGAGCTTGTTCCTTTAAGCTTGACTTGTATGTGAACTTGAATTCTTTGAGATCATCAACCAAGCATAATCTCTTATCATTGTCTTGTGATCTTTTGCCATCTTGTGTACTTGTGACTTTTGGACCGACATGCTCATACTTTTCTTGATTTTGAAATCTTGTGTAGCCATCTTTCTTAAAATTCTTTAACTTTAACACTTTGTTACTTCATGGAAGACGTTCGGTATCATAGTGGCGGAAATTTCTTAAAATTCTTTAACTTTAATACTTCGTTACTTCAAGAAAGGCGTACGGTATCATATTAGCGGAAGTCTTGAAATATGTACTTGAGCTTTTATGATTTCTTTACATATGTCGATCGAGTATGAGCATGTGGCTATGAATCTTGACTTGTCTTGAACCAGATGCTGCCACCATCAGGATTACCTGCATGAATGGGCTAGTGATATACAACATGTATGGACGAAAGTGTCTTTGTCACTTCGTCAAATACGGTTGCAATAACCACTGTTCCTCGTTGATCAGTATAAATACTGCCTGTGATCAGGTAGAATTTCAAAGAATCTCCTTGACAGGGTTTTGCACCTGCACTAGCCATTCTCATTACCGGAGCATCTCAAAGCAGACAACATGATATGAGTAAACCAGTAAGACAAAGTCTCACCGATTGAAACAAAAATTGATTTGAAAATTAATCGACGCGTCATTTGCTAAAGTGATTTTGTGACACATCGAGAGTTTTATGCATTTCAAAATTCATCAATCGTCAATTCATAGTCTGGACCGAATCGATTTCTAGTGTCACCAGTTTGATCCATATAGGATCTGACAAGTCACCTATCGCAGAGCTTGTTTGATGTGGACTCTGGAAGGATTTCCATCGTCATTGTGAATACTTTAGTATCACTCTGATGTTCTGGCAATATCACAAGGATAATGCGTAGGACTCTTAAGATATTACTTGTTTTCACAGTGTGTGTGCAACAAATATATTGGAATTGTATCCTAGTGAGATTTATGGATGATCTCTTTTGGCTTTAGACTCGATAGTGCACTTTTAGTTTTAGTAATCGGAGGCTAGAGCGGACTGCCACCTTTTCAATATCAACTAACTCGGAGTGAGAAAGTCGATAGAAATGAGTGTAATCTCTGTGAGAAATGAAACAAGAGTCTTTTGAGAGATCTTGAGTGGCTAGGGAGGGTTGTGCATCGCATCACTGGGTCCATGATGATTATCTTCAATACCAGACAACAGCTTAGGTGTTTCTGATAGCATATGTATTGACCCGGTTTCTTCTTAAGTGTAAGGAGGAATTCATTCTTTTCACCCTTTATCTTAACTTTTCTTTTTCATTCTTCAACCCCTTCAATGCTTATCAAGACTTCATGACTAACACCTTGTTGGGTTTGTGCCAATGTTAGCTCTGTCTTAGTCTGCATTTTCCATTTTCTCACTTTTCTCTTTTTTATCATACCTATGGACTTCTATTCTACCTAATGGAATGTCCTTGGGTAGATCTCTCTGGTTCTGGCTGGATCATAGGAACGAACACCTATACCTAACCACCTTATAACTCCAATTAATTAAATACATAGTCTGTCTTTTGGTATTGTTTACAACCTTAAAACCATTTGAAAACATTGATCAAGGTACTTTGATATAAATCAAAACATTTAGTACCTCGATGGTTTTACTTTTCAAAAATCCCCCCTGCATATATGCATCGATAACTGAAAATGTTTAGCACATACAAGGAAGGAGTTCACACATGAGTCTTTAAGATCACATTATACAAGTTATATCTATATTTATATATATATTTATATTATATATATATATTCTTATTATATATATATATAGTATATATATATTAATCAATTTTACACTTATCAAAAATGTCCCAAATCTCTTGATATTTTGGATATCAATTGATTTTAACATGTATAGAAAAAATTATTTGGGCGAGAGAAGAAAATATTTCTGATTATATATAATAAGTCCTTTATATTAGAACATTTTAATGCTCCTCCTCAATTTTTGAGGGTATTATATTATATTTGAGTGCGTTTTCAAAAAAAAATTAATTTACTAAGAAATTCTTGAAAATTCTTACTCAAACACTATATATGCCTATTTTAAGTCTAACATTACTTATTTACATATGCACAAGTTTATAATTATAAGAGAATGACCTGAAATAGAAGAACAAAATATGAAAGATTCATATTGTCTGTTGAAGCAGTCTGAGGTCTACCCTGTAATCTCTCCCACCAACAAACTTTTCCCAGCTCCTTATTAACCTTCTCTCTAGCAGCAGTTGATCGATAGCCTTAATCATGATGCGAGACCTATTTCTGTCTAAGCTACTCCATGTTCTCTTCGGCAAGTAATCCATCCTTAGTTTTGAAGCAATATCATGAAGAACGCTTCTAACAGATGTGAGCGTCCCGTCACTGAACTTGTAGAGTTCATTCATGCGTATCAACCTGTTTCTCTTGTACTTATCTTCATAGATAATTCCTTAAGGATTATTGTATGCAGTGTATGGAATCATGTTGGAGATGTCGGACCTGAATGTCTCTGGCTTGGTGATATTGAGCTTCTTCTGGTAGCTTTCGACTCCTAGTTGAAGGTCTTCCACTCGCTTAAGGAGGACAATACGTCTGGTAAACATCCGCAATGCCACACCCAAGTCGAAAATGACATCTCTTTCAAGATTGAAGAGTTTCTTTTGAACCAAGAGAAGTAGCATGTCTTCAATATCATGCATGTAAAGTCTTGGAAAGTCACCTTCCTTGAACTTGTATATTTGCTGATCTTCTCTTAGAACTTTAATCTCTTCCAAATAACCGTAATCATACCACTTCATAACTTTCACTTTGGTTATTGCTATAATTCTTTTCGTGGGGTACACATCTTGTTTGGACACCCTGTTTCTTACGAATCCATAGAATCATTGTCGTTTAGGACCCCAATGTAAAGTTCCCCAGACAGCATGTCTGTCATAGGCTACCTTTACCAGAATCCATAACGATGGAACCATGTCTTCAATGCCTGGAATATCATTTTTAGCAACCTTTGTTGTTGTTGTGGAAGTCGTATATTTCTTGCTTGAGCTACCTCCCCTTAGATACTCGAGATCATTGTTGAAGAATTAGTCAACAGGAACAACTTGACGACCTTGTTCCATAATCAACGGTAGTGGCTTGCTAAGGTCAAATGGATATTCCTTTACTTCAGGGTTATTCCAGTCTAGTCGATCAATTACATCTTTATAACATTCTTCAATGTTATACTCGAGTTCCATACGACTCTTTCATGTTCCTTTAAGAAGATTAAAAACTGGTCCAATAAGGTGATCTTGTATCAGATTATCAATCTTAAGATGGTTCATAACATATGTTGAGAAGTCGATAGGAGTGCTCATAAGCTCATCGAAAGAAAGAGGAGGTTTTTCTTCTTGAGCAATTTTGCTGATCCAGGTTTGAGGTGGTCTAAAGTCAACTATTTTTCTAACATTTTAATCCGAATCAGCCAGGTTTTTTGAACCAGTCATGCTTTGGAGCAGCCTCGACATTAGGTTAATCATTAGTATTACCCCTGTCTTGTCCTTGATTCAATGGCTCTTAAGTATCTCCAGCCTCAAACACTGTCTCCTCTGCTTGTGTAGACTTGCTAGTAGATTTTGGTTGAGATTTGGAAGTGCCTTTAGAAGTTTCAGTTGGCTTAGCCTTCTTAGATAGTTCAGTGTCTTTGCTTGTTTTCCTTCTCTTTAACCCTCGGTCTGATCCATCGGAAGGGCCTTCATCTTTATCAGCATCATCTGGTTTCCTTTTCTTCAATTTATCAACAACTCCTTCATCCATAGCATCTTCATCCTCAAGGATTGACTCCATGAGAGCATGATATAAAGCTCTTTGCTTTAGACTTTTGTTGAATGACTTAGATTTAGTCATTGTTTCAAACAAGGTAGTTTTCTGATTGAATTCTTCAAGAGCAGTGGTATCAGATGATGTGATAGTTTCTTTAGGCACTTGCTTCTTTCTTGAATGCTCCATCTTGATTTCTCGGATGTCTTAAACACTTTTTTGAGGTGCATATTGCTGTCTGAGTCTCTCTACAGTCTCAGTTGGAACATAGTGTTCTTTAATGATGTCAACAACATTTTTCTAAATCACTTTATGCATAGCATCGTCCAGGCTTGATCTGGGGTACTCTATTACAGATTTTGGGACTTCAAATTGAATTTTTGAAATAACTTTTGTGGAGTTATCAACATCTTTGAGCTCTTTTACATCCTTTTCCAAATCAGTTACTCTTAGTCGGAGATAAGCGAGGGTTTTAGATTCAGAAACAGCAGTGGTAGAGGTTGTAGCTTCAGTTGTTGTTGGTGTTAGGATCGGTGTTGATTGTCGAAGGTGAGGAAAGAGTAAAGTTAAAAGAGAAGAAATAGTTATTGCTAAAGCAGTTGTGACGGTTTCAGGTGGATTGATGACATTGTGTTCAGTGATTACGAAGACTGGAATGGTGAGAAGTGGTGAAGTTCGTGGAACTTCATGTTGAACATTAATATCCAACATAGAGACAACTTTCGTGTCAACTGAGGGAATGTTATCAAAGTTGAGATATTTAGCAGCATAGTTGGATGAAATAGAAGAACTTGGAATTGGACCTTCAGTCTTCTATGTTACCTGAGCATCATCCTTGACTTGATTACCTGCACCCTCTTGATTAACGTTTATGTGACCAACAACAGTCATCTCTTTATCATCTTTTTCTTTGTCAGCAGGCTCAACATCTGTCAAACTTACGTTAACATCACCATATAGCTCTTCATTGATCCTTTCATACTCTTCCTCAGTTACATCATTTGATTCATCATTCCTTTCATCATCAGTTGGTACATAGTCTTCAGGAGTATGTACAAACTCATCATCTTGTGTTTCTTCTTCATCATAACTTGTTTTAGGATTATCAGTCTCAGTCGGTTCATTATCAGACTCTGTTCTTTTATCATCACTTTGTTCATCGGCTTCATCACCACTGTTACCCCAAGATTCATTCTCACTTTCAGAAGAATTCGTTGTGGACACATCGGGAACCCCTGGTTTTAAACCATGGCCTTTACTTGTGTCTATCGACTTTCCTTTTGGCTCATCAGGAACCTCTAATTCAAAATTAGCTCCCTCAAAAAAGATAAAAAGACGAGAAAGACGAAAAAGAGGATAGAAACAACCGAACTCTCGAATAATGAATACAAAAAAAAGAAATGGAAGAAAGAATCCGATAGGAAATGGAAAGACACAGAACAAAGACAGGAAAAGAGAGGAAGAAAAAAAAAAAGAGAAAAAAGAATAAAGAAAGAAAAAAAACACGGGAATGGCCCCCGGCTACCGGGCGCAGACGGGAACAGACAGGGCCCCCGGTTCGCGCCCTCCAACGCGACCCCCCCAGCCCTGCGCCCACCTACGCTCGCTCCACCCCCGCGCTCACCTCAGCCCCCAGCCCCCCACCCCCCTCCCCCGCCACCCCGCCATCAGCCATGGGCCCTCGCCCTCCGCCGTGGCTCGGAGGACGGGCTCCCATGTCCGGAGAGCTCTGGCCGCGCCGGCCGCCCCCGCTCCCCCCCCCCCCACCCACCACCTCGGCCCCTACTTCCCGCACACCCCCCTACGGTCCCCACGCCGGCCTCCAGCGACCCCCCCTAGCACTTCCCCGCCCCTCGCCCGCTGTCCCGTCCTCGTCCGACCCTCCAGCCCTCTTGCCTGCCCGCCCCAGCACTGGTCCCTCCACCCCCCCCTCACCCCAGCACACCCCCCCCCCGCGCCCCGGGCGCGCTCCGGGTACCGCAACTCACCCCGCGCCCCGCGCGCATCCGTCCACACCGCCGCGCACACCTTAGCCCTCAGCTCCCCTGTCGCAACCGCCGCCGGCACCGGACGCCCATCCGTCTCCCCCGCCCCCCCCCACATCCCTCCGCTCCGGGCTCGGCTCCTCACCCCTGCCTCCCCTCGGGCCCACCCGATGAGACCGCGCGCCCACCCTCGGCCCCTCATCGCCTTTCGGCGCCCCCGCCCGCAGCCGGTCTCCGCCCGCAGACTGCCGGCTGCTCCCCCCCCAGACCACAACTCCGTGCCGGCGCCTAGCCGCACCTGGCGCCCCCGCCGGCTCCCCTGCACCCGCTCACCACGCCCCCTCTCCTCCTCCGCCGCCCTCCCCAAGACCCCGCCCAAAGCCCTTTCCCCCCACTCCTTCAGTACCCGGTCCACCCCTCTCCAACTCGGTCAGCCCGTGCACCCCCCTCCCCCACCCACTGCCCCCCCGCCCCGCCGTGACCGCCGTCCCTCCCACCGCACCGCCTCGTCACTTTCAGCTTCCGGCCGCGTCCCCCCCCTCCCGTTGCCAAGCCCCCCGTCGACTTCCGTGCGCTGGTCCTCCGTCCCCGCCACACCGGCCATCCACCCCGTCCCCCCCGCCCACCCCGCGCCCCACCCCCCCCCCTCGCCCACCCCCTCCCCACGCCCCCACCGCGCAGCTCCCCCGCCCATGGCCCGTCTGCCACACGGGTCGCCGTGCCATGCAGCCCCCCCCCCCGGGCGACGCTGCCGGCCGACGTCCCACGGCCACCACCCGCGCTGCTCCTCCCGCTGCTTGCACCGCGTCGGCTCCTTCACCCCCCGCGCCGCTCCCCACCCTCCCCCCCACCCCCCCCCCCCCCCCGCACCCGTGGTCCACCAGCCCCCCCCAGGATTACCCCCCCTGGCCTAAATACCTAGATGTACTCATCGCCTAATCACCATAATCTGCTCCACCAGGACCCTCCACTATCACAAATTACGCTCCCATCACCTAGAGCCCCCCTCTTTCTACTACTTAATACTTATTTCACGTTTGCTTCTTTTGAGAGCCTTTTTTAATTGAGCTTCCTCAATATAAGCGGCTTCCGATAGCAAATTAATCCCCTTGCTTCTTGCAACCTTTGCTGGAGCTTTCTTCTTTGACACAAACACACCAGGAGTGTCTTAGATTTAAACACCAGAAGACTGTCTTTTAGCAGCATGTTTCTTGACAGGTTTGTTTTTCTTAGCAGGTTCAGGTTCTTCTTCCTCTACGGTGACAAGAGTTCTCTTCTTCAAAGGAGAAGCAGGTTTCTTGAGTTTCCTTTTCATCTTGGGTGATGCTGCACCAGTGGCATATGTAAGATAAGACTTGTAGGCATCGGAGTCTCGCATTTGCTGATTAGTCATCCTGTTAGGAAGTAATGCTCCATATACTTGGAAGTCATCAAACTTGGAGAAAAATCTCATGAGGCCCAAAATGTTGTCCGCCTGAGCAGTATGCATAAACATTCTGTTCCTCATTGAAATTGACTTGTCTTTGGTGATAAAATGATGAATGATAGCTTTAGTGAATCTGGGATAGTACATCTTTTCTTGCTACTTGTGGTCTCTGTTCTCTATTTGGAATGTGAAGTCTTCCCAAAGTAGTTCGACAAAGTCAACATTCTACTTATAGAACATTCCCCATAGAATTTGAGCCTTAAGAGTCGAAGCTTGTCAAGACCTGTAATTTTCCCAGATAAGCACTTGTTGATGATTGCAGCAAAGGTTCTCCATGGTTGGTACATCTGATCAACAACAACTTCAGTGATAGATTTAATGTCTCCTCTATGTCCAAGTTCTTTGATGAAGGAGACAATTTCTTCGTCTGAGGGAAGTGCATCAAAGTCTCGATTTGAAAGTCTAGGACAAATCTGGAAGATTTCTCTGAATACTTCCATATCAATTTTGTAACTTTTCTTATCAATCTTTAACTTATAAGAAGTAGAGTCTTTCTTGTTGATGCTGAACCAAAACTGATGCATATAAATCTCTGGAACATCTGTAGTGATCAAGAAAGCGGGATAGCAAGTAGTAAGAGCAAGAGCATCCAAAACAACTTGATATGTGGGTTATTTCTGTGTCTTTGCTGGATCAATTCTCATATTGCACTTGCCGATCTTGACTCGTTTCTCAAGTGGTACCAAAGCGTTGTCAAGAGCAACTTGTTGAACGGAAGTAGTAGTCACGGTTCTGCTAAGATTTGTCACATACAGTTTATACACAAACAAACAGATATGTATAATTGCTGAGTGACAAATTAGTTCATGTTGATTGATTTTAGATACATGAAGGGAATTATCACTAGGGATCAGGCACAATTTATTAGGCTTTAAATTATAGAAAAGGTAGAATTAACAACAATCAGTGTATCAAAATGGATTGATAGTCAACTAAGCAGCTAGATTGAATACTAAGGAAAAATTACCCTAAATAAATCAACCAGTGAAAAATTTTAAGGAATAATTCGCCTAGTAAAGGTATACTTCGCCTAAGCTTATATGTGTAATTCGCCTAGTGTCATTGATGTATAATTCGCCTAAGCTTATTTGCATAATTCACCTAATGCAATTGATGTTTAATTAACCTAAGCTTTTTTGCATAATTCTCCTAATGCAATTAATGTTTAATTCGCCTAAGCTTATTTGCATAATTCGCCTAATGCAATTGATGCATAACTTGCCTAAGCTTATTTGTATACTTCGCCTAGAGAAATATGTATACTTCACCTAAGGCGATGGTATAATTCGCCCAGTACATTATATGTATACTTCGCTTAGTACAAGTATAATTCACCCAAATAATTTTTGAAAATCTATAAACTTCACATTTAAGCATCAAAATCATTCTCAACGTGACCCTTAGCAACCATAAACATCATATGACCCTTTTATAACATGAATTAACCACGAAAATATCAAGATATGCAATTTTTGACCCGTAAGAACCCTCAAACGCAACATAATTAAGTTTTGATGTTAAATCTTGTTTAAACTCACTCTATTACTCAACTAGGATCATTGCAACACTTCTTATCACAAACCCATGAACATTTTTAAGTTCTTGACCCTAAATCTAAATTTTTGACTCAAAGAATCATACAAAATACATTCATATGTTAACATCATTAGAAACCGTTTTAGACACATGTTCTATACACCTAATAGATCAAAACCCCTCAACTAATTTAATGATTCATACACTTTTCATATTGAAGAACCCTAAATCAAGATTTAGGGTTTTCGGTCTAAATTTTAGATATAAAATGAATTCCTTTTGATTAGAAGCTTGTTAGGGTGAAAGAAACATATTCCTAGTTTACCTTAATGATTGAAAAACCCGAGTTGATTTTGTTCTTGGTTGGTCCGATTACAAAGATATGGAAAAAGGGCGTGTTTGTGTGTAATGAAATGAGGGAACGGGTAGGGGATGGGAGGTTATTCAAAATCTTTGTGGTTTTGACCCTTTTACCACCAAAAGTTTCATATCCCTTTCTTTTTTGTATTACAACATTCCTAAGGCATTTTAAAGTTTCACTTTTGGCACTAATAGTCCCTAAAGCTTTTAGTATTTAGACTAAGCCTTCTATTTTGCAATTTAAGTCCCTAAAGGCATAAACACATAACATCTAAAGCCTATATGTGTTAAATTTAATTAACTCTCCTATAAATATTAATCAGTTATTGTTTAAAACTTTTTTCCTTTTATCACTTGATGAATTTTAAAGAAGATAATTTGACAATTTCTCCCCCTCAAATAATGACCCGTTTTTTATTTAAAGAGCTATAGTCGTTATTTGATGGTACAAATTGTCTTAGAAAATGATTTTCTAATGAAACTAAAAGATGATTAAGTTATATTTTGAAAATAAACACCATAAAAATAAGATTTCTCTTATTTTGACAAAGAAATGCACTAACACGTACATTAATTTGTATAAAGGAAGCACGGGTTGTGTTGCAAAGTAAACACAAGCCTTTAAATGAATATGAAGTAATTCATTCCTAAGAAAAATGAATTTCCCGTTGTGAGGTCAAGTTTTCTTTTGTCGAAATACCTGCCTTTAAATTGAAGACCGGGTTGCTATCTGAAATAATAGCAAGCCATATGACATGTTTTAAAACATTTTGAACTTCTGCTCAAACTTCATTTACAGCCTCGTATCATTATTGAATGACATTTCTAAGGCCATAAATGTTATCAATTTTTAGAAGACGTGTAATGAAAACCTATTTTTGTAATTTTCTAATTTTGTATTTTGTTTTCTGGTTTTATATTTTTATATTTTCTTTTTTTTTTCTTTTGCAAAATTTATATAAAATTCTTGAGAAAACTCTTTTGGGTTTTTCTTATTTCTTATATACTATATACATATGATATACAGGATATACCACGAGTTGCCACCATTACTCGTCCTCTTCCTCTGTTTTTAGCATTTCCAGAGACATGCTTCTCATACCAAGCTTTTCGATCAAGAAGTTGAATCTTTCTCGAGGCAAGGGTTTGGTGATGATGTCAACCAGTTGATATTTAGTCCGAACAAAGTATAGTTCCACTATTATATTCTCCAATTTCTCATTTATAAAATGGTAGCGTACATCGATGTGCTTGGCTCTTGAGTGTTGAACGTTGTTGTAGCATAGAGCAATCGCACTTTTGTTGTCGCAGTACAAAGGAATATTATTGAATGTAAACCCATAGTCTGTTAGTTGTGATCGCATCCAAAGGATTTGAGCACAACACCCAGATAAGGCAATATATTCAGCCTCTGTACTCAAGATCGCAGTGCTCTTTTGCTTCTTGGAAGACCAACTAACAAGTTTATCACCTAAGAATTGAGCGCTTCCTGATGTACTACGTATAGTATCCTGAAACCTCGCGTGATTTTCCTCTGAATATGTTGTTAGAGACATATCGGTATCCTTCGAGTACCAGAGACCCATGTTAATGGTTCCCTTTAGGTATCGAAAGATCCACTTAACCGCATTTAAGTGCTTTTCGGTAGGCTTTGCCTGATACCGGGCACATAAGCAGACTGCATAAATAAGGTCGGGTATACTAGATGTTAGATACATAAGGGATCCAATCATGCCATGGTAATGTGTAGCATCAACTGGTGTCCCCTATAGATATGCATCTAGTTTATTCTTTTCCACCATAGGTGCGTCTATAGAATCACTAGTGAGCATACCATATTCTTAATAATTTTATAAGCATATTTTGATTGGTTTATAAAGATGCCTCTGGGACTTTAAGAAATTTGTAATTTTAAAAAGAATGACATCTGCCCCATCATTGACATCTTGAACTTATAGGTCATAAGATTAGCAAACTCATCACACATAACAGTATTAGACGATGCAAATATTATATCGTCGACATAAATTTGTACCAGTAATAAGTCGTTTCCTGCTTTCCTTGTGAAGAGTGTTAGAGCACCTTTGGAGAAATGTTGTGAGATGAGGAAGCTTGACAGCATGTCATATCATGCATGTGGTGCTTGTTTAAGACCATAAAGGGCCTTTTTGAGCTTGTACACATGCGATGGGTCGTCTTGATCAACAAATCCTTCTGGTTGAGAACCGTAGACCTCTTCCTTGAGCTCTCCATTTAAGAAATCCGTTTTGACGTCCATTTGGTAGATCATCATATTCTTGTTGGCGGCATTTGCTACAAAGATACAGATGGCCTCTATTCTTGCAACCGGTGCAAATGATTCCTCAAAGTCAATTCCCTCCTCTTGCCTAAATCCTTAAGTAACCAATCTAGCCTTGTTCTTGAGTACCCTGCCAAATTCGTCTATCTTGACCTGGAAGATCCACTTCAATTTTATCAACATTACTTTATTTGGACAAGGCACCAATTCCCAAGCTTGTAGTCTTTCAAATTCATGAATTTCTTCTTGCATCGCCTCAATCCATGATGATTCGAGCATAGCTTCTTTTAAGTTCTTTGGTTCCACAGAAGTTAGGAAGGCATCAAAGTAACATCACATGGCATCAGTTTCGAGTTGCTTTCTCATGGAGACTGGTCAAGATCGGTCACCAATCACATTTGCTAATGGATGATCCTTAGTCCATTTACCAATCAGTTCTAATGGAGAGTGAGAGGACTGCACATTTGACGATGATTCTTGTAAAGTAGAAACATCATAAAGAGGTTAATGACATAGATTGTCAAAGTGTGCATTTGGTATCAGTTCTTTAACACCTTCTAAGATGATTGAGTATTGTTGTTGTTGGTTAGTTGATAAAGTACTTGATGAAGGCGCATCTTGATCAATGGTTGTTGATGAAGGTGTAGTGTCTATTTCAACAGCTCTTGGTGCAACAGCTATTGGAACTAGAGAAACAACACTTAATGGAGGATTGAAGTATTCATCGAACATGGGTTAGAACAAATGATCCCAATCATTTCTTGTTGGTGGATTAAAAGGTTTTTGAGGAACAGGGTTTAGAACGAGTCCTGAACTGGATGTTGCATGAGTCATAGGTTGAAGCCCGGGTCTTGAAGAAGCCATCGTTGTCAGCTCATCGAACGTTACATGAATGGTTTCCATGATTTTCCAGGTTCTTCTGTTATGGATTCTGAAAGCTTTCTTTATGGGCGCGTAACAAACAAAAATACTAATATCTGTATTTGCATTTAATTTACCCAAATCCTCACTATCATTGGTCGGATAACAGAGTGAACCAAAGACATAAAGAAACGATAAATCCGGCTTCTTGTCGTTCATTAGCTCATATGGAGTTTTGTTGTATCAGAGATGGATCAAGAAACGGTTTTGGGTATAACAAGTTGTATTGATTGCTTCGGCCTACAAAAATAATGGAGCTTTTGAAAATATCAACATTGTATGAGCAGCTTCCACAAGGGTCCGGTTTCGTCTTTCGACAACGTCGTTCTGTTGAGGAGTGCGAGTTTGATGCGTGATGCCTACATTTTCATAAAATTATCGAAGAGTCTTATTGACAAATTCAGTTCCATTATCTGTTCTAACATTATGGAATGTGGCATTCAAACGAACTTAAATATTTTTAATGCATTTGATGATAGCGTCAGGAGCTTCATCCTTTGATCTCAGAAATTTGACCCAAGTAAATCGTGAGTAATCATCAACAATCACCAAGATATACTTTTTCCTATTAATGCTCTCCATACACATCGGGCCACAAAGATCCATATGTAGAAGATAGAGTTTCTCTTGGTTAGTGTCTTCGGCTTTGGGTTGTTGAGAGGATTTCTTGCTTTTGCCTAATGCACAAATGATCTTTCATGAATTTAAGCTTTGGAATGCCTCGTGCAAGACCGTCTTTGGCTAGCTTGTTAAGAGTACCGAAGTTGAGATGAGATAATCGACGGTGCCATAGACAGCTCTTGGTCTATGAAGCTTTTGATAGTAGACAGATCAGAGAAGTCTTTAGCATGTCATCAAGAGAAATTGTGTACAAGTTTGTGTCTCTGGATCCTGAAAGTAGGTCAATACCTTCTAAATTATCAAACACCTTCTAAATTCTGAATACACAGCAAGTGTTTTCCAATAAAGAGACACACATGATCCGCGTCACAAAATTGTCCAAAAAACAAGTTATGTCCAAGCCCCTCAACATAGTACACCCTTAAGATAATTACGTTCCCCAGCTGATAGTCACCATACCTCATTATCTTTGCAACTTGGTCATTTCCGAATCGAATAGTTCCCAGAAATAACTGATGAAGTTCATGAGCTGAGAGCGATTCCCTGTCATATGTTTTGAACATCTGGAGTCCAGATACTATAGAACAATCTGGACAACCTGTCATTGACAAGAGAAGAAGAATATGGAACATCTGTAGCATTGGATCCCCACAAATGATTGGGTTCTGAGTTGTTAGCAATCTTAGATTCTACAATCTTAGCTTTTTTACTCGAACCTATTGATTTTATTTGTTTGGGTCTCCTACTATAGACTTTAATCTCTGGTTTTGGTGTTTCAACTGAATTAGAAGTGGTTTCCTTACGATGCATTATTTTCTTGGGAGTGATCATAGTTAAAGGGCACGAGTTACCAACTATAGTGAAAAGTCTTCCTATTGGTTTCCACTTAAGTCCTACATCACTGAACACTTTACCCATAGGTTTCTAAATATTATGCACTTGGCTTTTCTATGACTTAGATTTAGATTTAGCATGCATAGTCACATCATTCACAAAATCAAGGAAACACACATCATGATTTGCATCAAACATACATTTCTTACATTTAACACAAATTAACTGAGCATTCACATTTAACATAGTATGCTTAACATTTTCATCATAAATTGGTTCTTTAACACGATTCTTTTTATTCACTTTCCTAAGTTGGGCTTCCCATTATATATAGCATTCAGTGCAAAGCATAACGTTTGGTTGATATTTGCGAGCTCCTAACATTTCTTTTATGCCTGTCGGCTATGATCTGCAAGTACTAGTAGAACACTTTAATCCTGTAGATGACAACACGGGTATGTTAGAATAAGATGTTTTAGATAACTCTACCTGTTTAATGTTGCTTGAGGATGTGAGAGGTTCAGAAAACCTAACTTTCTTGATTTTGTTCATAGGTGTGACATCAATCATTTTCTCACTAGGTTTATAGGCATTAGGGCATGTGTCTCGAACATAAACAAGTAACTCCTGAATTCGTTTGACATGCTTACAGACAAAGTCTAATGCATTATCTAACGGTTGTTTTGCTTTAGCTTGTTCGACTATTCCCTGAAGTATGTTAGCTTATTCCTGAGTGTACTTAAGATAGTCTATGTGAGCTTCCCTATTATTCAATAACCTAGGAGCTAAAGGTTTCAGGTCTATCTTGAACATTCCTGGAGCAATAGTAGTGGCAATTTGTATTTGTGCAACATTTTCAACTATTCTTTCCCTTTTAATTTTCGTAAATCGTTTTTCAATGATGTAAAAAACCTTGTCTTGAATTTGACGTTTTAAATCCGCATTTTTCATAGACTTAGAGTTCAATTGACCAATCAAAGAGTCATCTTGTTCCTTAGAGAGAGCACGAGTCTTTTTAATTGAGTCAGATTATCTTTGTAAATCTTTTTCAATTTCTTTATGTAAACGCTCATTTTCAGAAAGTAATTTTGTCACACTATGCTCCAATTCAATATTTATGGTCTCAATTTTATCCATTTTATGTTTGACTTTCTCTTTCTTGACATTTTCTCTCATTGATTTGATATTTTCCTTCAACTTACAGATTGTAGTGTCTTTAGCTTGTAGCTGAGCTTCATCAGCGAATCAAGGGTTATGGTGAGCAAAATATTCTGGAATTTCAAGAGCATTTTGATTATTACTTAACGAATCCTTTTGAAAAATTTCTTGATTTAGTTGCATTGTTAACTCAAGAGAAATGCAATATTTTTCAAGTTGTAAATAACTTTTCAAAAGATCAGTATACGCATTTTGTTTGTTTCAAGAAGCACAGCACGAAAGAAGCCGCGAGCCGGCGCGTTCACACACAATTCACATTACGACATTCCACCATTCACATCATCAAACACACTAGAATTCATCACACATATCCTAACATCTTGATACACTGATTTTTTTTATAAGAGTCGATCATTTTTCAAAAAATAATTCATTCTTTTGAATTTCAAAAAACTCTAGTTTAATCTACAAAATACTGTGAGAACAACAACTTCCATCAGGTTTCTTGAAAAACTGTTTGTACTCCTCGTACCATCATCTAAAAAGATCTTTAAGAAAAACATGAATATGTCTGTTTAAGGTCATTTACAAATAGATATTATTTCATTCAGAAAAATAGTTTTTGTGTGTTTAAACCCTCATTCCCCTTCTGTTATAGCATCAGGTGTAATCTGTTTTTCACCACAGGCGTCAAATTGGCCAAGATGGTATTTAAGCTTTTAAGGCTTGTATTTACCAGACTTAAACCTAGAAAGTTCTCGATGAGCCTTAATTTTGATAGGTGAACAAAGAATTTGGTCAGTGTTAAGGTTGTGAAATTTTGTAACCAGAAAGCCTTGTTCATACAGAACAGTGCTTGTTGTGACAAACATTTACCAAAATCTTCAGATAATCTATTTAACTAAACATAATTAATTGGTGTTGTATTAACTTTCTTTTCTTTTGAAATTGGGTTGTTTTGTCTTGCAAGCATTTTGGATCGACTTACATCTTCAAAAAAAAATCAATGTCTCTTCATCATCAAACACCATACATCAACAGGTTTTGACTCGATATAACTCACTACCAGCATCAAGGTTAGGCTTAACTCCAGAACTTTCTTGAGATAAAACAGACATTTTGCATAACCTAAACTGTTTAGCGAGTGTCATCCCATAATAAACTTTGCTTTGATAACATGTGCACCTGTTTGAGCAGAATGACCCACTTTGTAAGCCCACAATGTTATCCAATTCCTTAATCTTTCTTTTCTAATTTTAATTCATTCTAAATACAATAATTTAAATTTTTTTTTTTCTTTTTCTTTGGATTCGATTTCGTAAACATTAAACGTTTGCAATAAAGATTCTTTTTCTTTGATTTAATTTGAAAGATTTTGTTTAAGTGAGTCAATTTACTGCTTAAGTGCAAGCTTTTCCTTAATCATATCATCCATTCGAGAATATCATTTTTTTACATGTGCTTAAATCAACATTAAGACGTTGTTTGAAAGTTTTGACTCGTTCTTTGTATCTCTCAAGCTCAATGGTTAAGGATTCATTATTCTTTTCCTGATTATCCCTTTTCCCCAATAGATTTACATGATTATTCAATTGTTCTCGACGGCATTAGTTCAATCACTGGTAAAATCAATGAATCGTGGTTTTGTGCATACAAATTATAACTTGAACACAAACCTTGTTTCTTTCTTCTGCAAATATTGAGAGTACGGATGATATTGCCTATATAACCAACCCGTAATTTTCCAGTATTTTCATCAAATGTAATAATCAACTTTACTATATTAATAAGTACAACCTTTTTACACTCGGAATATTCTTCGTATTTATTCCATTCTTATGTAACCTAGTTTACATTTCTACAAGTGTAAACAGCTCACGCAACCTCTATCAATGCCATGCTATATCCTATTTTATATCATGTAAACATCCTAATAAGTCAAGTCATATCTTAATATCATTTTTTTTTTCTTTTTTTAATAGACCCCCAAGGGGTTAAAAAAAAACATTATCCATTTAACGTACTTTTCAAAATGTTATATCAAAACAAGCATTAAACGTTAACGTTTATATCAAAACCCTAATTATATGTAACGTATACATATAAAATGAATGTACAAGATTTTAAAGCATGTGTACAAGTATCATAGCACAACATTTGAATATCTTTTCCCTCCTGAATCAAGTTACAACTTTCTAAAGCTCAATATACAAGTCAAAAACACAAGAAAGTCAAATTAGGTCCTTTTACCTCCTAAATCACTTTGGTTTCTTACTACCACTTTAGTAAAAGGTACAATCACTTAATTCATGACTTTTAAACCTTAAACCTAAACCCTAATTCATCCTAAACCCTAATCTAAAACCCTAAACCCAAAAAACAAAACCCTAAACCCTAATTTCAGTTTCAACTAAAAACTAAACCCTAAAACTAAAAAGCCCTAAGCTGCTTACAAGCACCTCCCTTTCAACTCTTGTCCACCAAGCTTGCTACATCACCACCTTGTCACCCTTGTTTAGCCGTGACCTCCAAATACCCC
The DNA here is from genome assembly GCA_026074375.1 of Tanacetum coccineum. Lineage (NCBI taxonomy): Eukaryota > Viridiplantae > Streptophyta > Magnoliopsida > Asterales > Asteraceae > Tanacetum > Tanacetum coccineum. The sequence goes on along the minus strand of BQNB010004910.1, from coordinate 7,093 downwards.
TCTAACACCATACACCTTGCAAAGCTACACTCCCTAGCCCTCAATACTCATCTATAGGCCTCATTAGTCATCACACTACAACACTTGACCCTTATATAACAATAAAACTTGGGCACAAAGGTTTCTAAGCCCTATAAATACACGAACCAAGCAACCCTTTCAAATCATCCCTCAAAACTCATCTCACACACTCAAATGGAGTTCTAATCATTCCCTAGCAGCAATAGAAGATCAAGAGAAGTCCCTAAGCTCAGAATAGAAGCCAAGAAGCAAGAAAAAAGAAGTCTTGAAGCCATTCCTAGGCGTACGAGTCATAAAAACCTATTTCGACCCATTTTGAGCTCAAGTAAGCCATAATCTTGTTCTATAAGCTAAAATTCTGTTTTAAAACTTTCATAAGGCTTGCATGATCATATCTAAGCTCTTGTTAAAAGCTTTAAACTCAAAACCATGCGTGGTTAATTTTCTAAAACCAAACGAACCCTAAAAACCCTAATAACTCGTTTTCTTTAATTCTACAAGCTAATCTCATAAGCTGTTGTTATAAGCTATTCCTATAAGCTTATTTATCATTTCTATAAACTTTTTATCAAGTCTTAAAAGCTTAAACACGTTGGATTAATTTTTCGAACCTAAACGACCCATTTTGTCATTTTAAGCTCGTAAACCCTTTTCATAAGCTATAAGCTCGTAAAAGCTGTTTATCCTAACTTATTTTAGCTTATTGTAATAAGCTATAACCTACAAATCTCTTTTGAAATCCTAAAAATAAGCTTGCATGGCTTTTTGGACTTGTTTTGCAAATATTTCCATGCATAGGGGTATATATCGTAACTTTCTGAAATTTATAACTAAAGGGGCTGAAAATGTCATTATTCTAAAGTTATAACTATAAGGACCTATTTTGCCAAGTTTCAAAGTTAAAGGTTTAAATTATATATACTTTATATATAAAGGACTAAAGTTGTAAAAGTTTATAAACCAAGGGTATATATTGCCAATTTTGCAAACTTAAAAATATAAAATATAATATTTTTATATAAATTATAAAAATATATATTAATATTATAAAACTCGATTTTATTAAAACCCGACACATTTATCGTTATTAATCATAAATCGACGCATTATTTCGTTATATATTTAACATAATTTATCATCAACTAACTTTTGAAGAAACTTAAAATCTTATCGTATCACGTTACTAGGGAATTTCATATGAAGGGTTTCATTTGAGTTTTCGTTTTGACGAGTTTGCTGGGTTTACGATTTAAAGTGCCCTGGCTCCTCAAACGATACTACATGGCCTCTGGATTATGATAGCCCGAACAGCGATACAATATTTCCATAATTTAATAAATCAAAGATATACGTTAAACTTTATGAAGTTTTGAAACATAAACTATCACACTAAGACTTGACATATCACCCCAGGTTGCGTGACGAAGCCGTTACTTTCACTTGATATACTTTTGCCATCAATCAGATTTCCCTATACTGTTAAGGTGAGTTCATAGCCTCACTTTTAAATCTTCTATTTCATAAACCCGTGAGGGGGATACATGCTATAAACCATGAATACAAGTGTTTTCTAAATGTATGCTATCCTGATATATTATTGCATCTGTTGTCTAAGTCCCTTTATGCCAAAAGACCCCCACCATCATGGACCATTAATCACTTGCGAGTGAACGTGAATATTGTGAATAGGCCTATTGGGATTGACGAATCCCGTTTGTGTTAGCCGGATAGGTAACCAAACGCACTATATTTGAAACTCATAGGTATATGGCAATTACCTACACGGGGGCCATTATCTTTATATATATCATTATTGATATATACACTAGTCAGTTTGAGTGCCATGAGCTTAGACGCAATAATACTGTTTTCCATAATAATTGTACTCATTGCAATTATTACACTTATGGGTGTATAACAACGTAACCCACTCTTATGATGACTTGTATTCACACTATTTATTATAAACCTATGAATTTCACTCAACCATTGTGTTGACCTTTTTAGCATGTTTATCTCAGGTAACTGAACATCTTATGGCACGGAGTGGCACGAACTTGAAGATGGCTAAACTGTTATCATTCAAACTTTATGTTTTCATGTAAATTTTGGGACCTCTGTTTGTAAAAACTCTGATGAAATAATGAATGATAACTTATCTTTTAAAAACGTCTCTTTCGAGTCGTTTTCTATGATTATGACTATTGTACTATGAAATAATACCCTAGATTAGCTTCCGCTGCAATATGTCAAAAATGGGGGTGTTATACAAGTAATCCTTCACAGAAAAACCAAAGGCATCAAATTCAATAGTACAATTATTGTCCCTAATGAACTGACGAACGAAAATGAGATTTTTAATTATATTAGGGGTTACAAGAACATTATGAAGACGAAGTGGGTGATAATGGGAAAGAATAATGCTATGGCCTGTGTTGGTGACGGGAATAGACTTGCCATCACCAACGTGAACAAATGGAAATAAGCGTTTATAAAAAATGGTACTTAAATTACTTGCATAAAAATTTAAATGAGACGAGGCACCTGTATCCATGTGTCAAGTCGGGTCTTGCAGCGGCATAGTGCTAAACGCACTTGGTAGAGTAGTAGTCTGAGATACATAAATAGCCGGAGCGGGATCGAGTATACCTTGACCGGGATGCGGCAATCTGTAATGCATTTGTGGTGTAAACTGTTGAGCAACATTAGTATTGTGGGCCACATATCGGGGTAGGGTACAGGTGAACATATTGAAATAAAGTGATGTGATACACCTTCTTTCTTAACCAACCAATTAAACTATTGATTTTATTTGATATGAAACCAAATAAAGTCAACAATGACTGCTAAAACTGAAGATTTAGGTGAAAAAAAGATAGAAAAAAAATAAATAATTGGAGATGATTTGAGATTACAATAGTCGATAGATATAGAGAGAACTTAGGGAGAGGGTCGACTTTTTAGAGAGAAATTAGAAGAGGATCGGTTTTTGTTCTGATTACCATGAAGAAGGTTATGATTTCCTTTATATATAGATTACAAATATACACAGTTTATATATAGATTACAAAGGGATAGACTTGAGTGCAAGATAACTATCAAACACATGACTCATGATTAACAAATCATCTAAAAATAAATCAACTAATAATGAAAGGAAGTCAATCAAATATAATCAAATATATTGACTAATACATAAAATCGGGTTCATTAACAAACTACTATCCAACATCCATTTTTGATAAATTTTAAAAGCCAGATTTATAGTCTTTAAACTAAAAGAGTGTTTAGGTTTGCTTGTGTTATCAAACTACGTTAGTTGTTTTGCCTTTGCATTTTTTGTTTTGTATATCCGATTTGTCAACGAGTAAATTTGCAATACATCTTGAAAGTGTAGCATTTTTCACATCGACGCTAGGGAGATTGAGAGTGTTTAAGTTAGTAAGAGGATATGTGACTATCATTACTAAAGCGAAAGGACGTTATTGTGTTTAGTTAACCTTGGTCACGCAAATCTTTTAAATGAGAAGATTCTAACCGGTTTAAGCATCTGAAAATAAGCTTAAACTTTCTAAATTAGTTAGAAAAAGAATTAAAAATCAGAAAATGAATCCACTAAGAAGAAAAAATAAAATAAAAATAATAATAAATGTTTTTAGTCACACATTTTAAATTAAGAAAAAGAATTTTGATGAAAGATGCATCTTTCTTTGTACATGCATCTGAAATATGCGGCTGTGGTTGTTTCTCATTTTTCTCATTTTACTTTTATTTCTTATTTGATCCTTACTCTCAGAAACCATGGTTAAAATGTGAAGGAAAAAACAAGAAACTTTCAAACAATTGTGCCGGTACATTTCAGATGCAAGTCACAGGGGTGGAAATGAGCCGAATCGAGACTGAGCTTGCTAGAGCTCGAGTTCGGCTTGTTTAAGTTTTCTAGAGCTCGAGCTCGGCTCGGTTCGAGTTTTATTTTTTTTAGTTCGAGCTCGACTCGTGGTATGTTATACAGGTTCGGGCTCGGCTCGTTAATAAGCTTGTTATTGAGCTCGTTAATAAGCTCGCTTATTATACAAATGCATAACGTTTTATATACGTTCAATTCTTATAAAATATCTTGTTCGTTTAGGCTCGTGAGTCCAATCAAGTTTGTATGTAAAACCCACGCTCGAACTCGATTAACAAATGAGTTGCAACTTAAACTTGAGCTCGGGCTCAACCTCGTTTAGGCTCGGCTCTTTTGAGTTTTTTATCGATTCGATCCTAATCTTTTCTCGAACGACGTATTATGCTATAGTGTCGGGACGTAGATTCTACTGTACTTTATTTGTCGGTGTAGTCAACTTACAATACATAACGTACAAGTGGGAAAAATTTAACGTACAATTTTGATTATAGATTCAATATTTCTCACCCTAACGAATATTCTCTGAACAACCATTGTTGAGAAGCTTCAAGCTTCTCTAGAAGATCCATTTTATTTTCACATAGATGAATGTCCAATTTGGTATACCATGAACGTAGCATGTCCCCATTCATGGTAAAACTAAGAAACCAATTGATAGTTTTACTCTTTTGAATTATTATAGGCTGTGGAACATTATACGGTTGATTATATATCTAAAATTGACAAATTATTTGTTGACCTTCTTTGGACCTCTAGAACTACAAGAGTCTAAGGGCCCGTTTGGTTTATAGATGGGTTTAAAATTTGGATTTGAGTTGGAATTAAGATTAAGATTTGAATTTAACAAGCAAAATTACCGCGCGTTGCTGCGGGGCGTTAATTTTTCGCGTATTGTTGCGGGCCATTTATTTTTATTTTTTATTTTTTAATTTTGCGCGGGTTTATTTTTTCGGTCTCATGTTTAATAACTTGATTTTTTTTGCAATATTG